>JADNYI010000133.1:0-101912 GCA_015501065.1 Infundibulicybe gibba
CGGGATCGACCATGAGGCGGCTTTTGTCGTTTTAATTCCGGATATACTGCGCGAGTTCAGGTACACGTCAAGCAGGAAAAAAGGAAACGCACTATGCAGCGATTAGAACCGTATTCTTGCCAGACATGCTGGGTGTGAACGTCGCGCCCATCGTTGTAATCAACTTTTTTAGGTACTCGCGTGATTCTCCCGTGTAATTCGTCACCGTGATCTCGTGTCCCTCGAAGCCCTCCACTGGACGACGCGGAATTGGGTAATGTAGCAGCTGATCGACGGGACGCGTTAGCACCCCAGTGCTCTGTACGTGCCACACCCACGCAAGTGTGCCGACCGTCTTCTTAGCCCGCACCGCCCGCAAATATGCAGCCCCGCTTCGGAATCGTGTCACCAGCACGTCGCATCGTTCTATGGCCTCTGCCTCATCCTCTGCGTCGCCCAACTCAACGACAACACCCTTGGCCCGTTCAATTCCTGCTTGCACTGCTTCCCGCCGCCCGGGAGACAGCTCCAGGGACGCACTCAGCAGAATCCTCCGCTCTCCCCACACATCTTTCACCGGGCCTATCTGCTCCTGTGACGTCGTGCTCCGCAGGATCACCCGATTCACGCTTTTCCCCTTTTCCAACGCATTGCTCGCTTCTGGCCCGCGCATCATCACAGGATCCGGCCACGCATACGGCGCCGTATCCAGCCCGCGCATCCCTAATCGCACAGAGTCGTCGAACCAGTGCGGCAGCAAGACGATGACGCGTGTGTGTTGTTGAAAGTGCATGGCTGTGGCATACTTGTTTGATTTGGGGGAGATGGCAAAAAGGTGGGTGACGTCCTTGGTAAGCCCGATACGCCACTGACCGCCGAGTGCGGTGATTCCTGCCGAGAGGACTTCGAGGTCAGCAGCGGAGAGTTCGGCTGCACATGCGACGACGCCGGAGAAGATCATTGATGGATCAGGCGAGTAGAATTGGACCCTGTGCCAACATTAGTTTAGTACAAGTATGATTGTTGCACGCACGGTTGTAGTTTGCCGAATATCAATGATTTGTCGACCCATTTATCCTGCCCAAGTCAAACTATGCCCTAATCCCACCCAAAAGGTACTCACAATGACCACATTTTCCGCCGTTGCATCCGCCCAGCCCTCGAATCGAAGCGAGTTTGTGATGATGTGGGTCGCGTCCGCCACACTAGCAGCCGATGTCGCGCCATTGTTGTTGAGGACCAGGGCCAGTTCATCCTGTCTTGCGGGTGGGATAGAGGATGCAAGGTGGTAGATGACAGACTCGAATAATTGCATTCGACCTCGTGGGCATGAAGAGAGTGTCGGAGTCACTCGATCTGTGACACACGCGTTCAATGTGAGAAACTATTTTGGGCGGTCCGGCCCGGCTGACTAACAAATGATGGGAATTTAATTCTCTCCAATCCGTGCGTAGGCCGACGGTACAGCTAGGTTCTCATCTTATTCCGCATGAGGCGCCTTAAATTCGAAGGAAACTTCCAGAATATAAAGACTCAGAACATAAAATATTCTCGGATACAAGTCTAGCCTCGCTATCAATGTCATCCTGGATTCGGGTATTGACATCCAGCAGCTTCTCTCCGTCGGGGCTTGCAAGCCTCTTCGGCGGTGGTTCAAGGCCAATCTGTTCGCCCACTTGGATCCATCTAAAACGATTCATCCCGTCTCTCCTTCAGGACCCTGCGCACGGAGGTGAGCCTGTCTCCGAGCCCTAAAAGTATGCCAAGCCGCGGGACGTAAATCACCCCCCGCCTCGCTCCTTGTCATGATGCGCCCTCTACCGCCTGGTAATCCGAGCGTGGTAAATAGTAAATAATGATATATGGACTAGGTGTAGGATTACATGAGCATAAGAATAAAACGTCCATTCTACTATTGTACGGTATAGGTCCAATGAAAGCAAAAAACTTTTAATGTACTCCCCCGGGCCCAGGCGTCTCGAAACGGTTGAGGATAGTCGTGAATTGTTCGAAGGTAACATGGCCTCCAAGTGTCGTATCATCGAAGAATTCGAGTCCAACACTCATTGTGCGTGCGGCGTAGCCTCTACGGAACATCCAGTACAGCTCGGTAATCCAGCCATTGATCGGGGCATTGAAGTCCTTTTGGACGGATGGTAGGGAAATTTTTGCTTTATTAAAGAAAACCATTTTCACGTGGAATAATTGATATTGGGGGATTTCGAGCCATGCTTCTAAGAATGGAACAGAGCGTTCCCCTTCCTTGCTGTGTTTGCACAGGTGGAATAAGATGACGTAGAAGAGCGACTCCAAGTCATGGCGGTATAGATGAATCGGAAGGCAAGACTCATCGGGATCAAGCAGGTCGACGGCCATGAACTGCTTCGTCCCAGTCTTCTGCATAGATCGGGGTCCTGTAGGGCGTCCGCAGCGGGCGAGATCGTAATCGTTGAGCACACCATAAATCTTACCATTGTGGTCCCTGCGATACATTATGTTGTTGAGGCTTAGATCGCCATGGAGAACCTCCCGTTCATAATAAAGCCATTCGTAGCCTGGCTCAACTTCAGGAAGTCGGGTCACTGTTGATTGCCTAAGAGAACGTACACTTCACAATGCCCTGGTAAACAGGAGCGACCGCGGCGGCATCAGTCAGGTCACGGTCAGTGACCGGGAACAGCTGCTCCATTATTATTATCCTTGGGGTGCGCGTTTCGTAAAACTCGGGAAAGCAATTGAAGAGCGCTCGTTGGGAGCGTCCCACTGTGCGATCCTCGCTGTGGATGATTTTGGGCAGGTGGTTCAAGACCCAGCCTGCCCCAATCATCCTGGCATGTTTACGAGCGCCCTTGACGATTTCTACTTCGGATGGTCGTGATTCGGTCGGGTTGCTGAGTTTCACTACAACAAGCCTCCCAGACCACTTGTCAGTCTTATCTGCTGGCGCCTCCTTGACATCCGCGAGAAATACGGTGGTGGCGCGCCCGATGATGCAGTGAGCACTGAAAACCGTGCGCATGATTTGGACCTTCCACCCTAAATTCAGCTTCATCATGCAATTCTCGTACAAGGATTGCGAGACTGTGCATATCGTTTTGATATCTTCGTAGCGGTGCATGCGCGGAAGAGCCGGGTCGAGACCCCAGCCTACATCGTCAAGACGGGCCATTCCGACGATCCACGCGACGAACTTCCGCGGGCTAATCAGGAAATCGAGGGCATGCGACTTCATGGTAATTGACCGATCATAATATAATAATTCGATCCGACCATCAGTAACCAGTGCACCGATGACGTGCGTCCGTAGGCCTCCGTGCGATAGTAGTTCTAATGCGTAACTTGCGCATTGAGTTTCCGTGGTCGGTTCAACCTCATCGTCGATAATCAAGGCCTTTGGGATCGTCGCATCGCCTTCTGAGACCACTGCCCTCGTGTAGCCGGGGTATTTATCCGTGGAGATAATTGAATTGCTATTTCTGGCAGTGATCGTGGTGCTTCGCCTCCCGCCAACGCGTGTGGTTTGCAATGGTCCACTTGCCGATGATACCAGACCTTGGCCAGATGGACGCTTTGATTCCAAGAGGATGACTTCGAGAAGCTTGAACTCAAGGAACGACAATAGTTCTGGCCAGTGGAGTGGCCGGTCTGAGGGTCCCTTGGTTGCCATAGACTCGACGCAACGAGATGGATGCTCAAAGGTGTAACTATCACCCACAAAAGCGTCGGGGTTCCGTTCGGCAGCAGAACCTCGAATAATTGTGGGGTCATTCCGAGCAGACCTGATTTGGAAGCTGCTAGGATGTTGTCGTGAAATCAAACAGATTACCTGATTGAGCATGTCGACGAAAGGTTGATACCACTCTTGCTCCCTCTTCACGCGCTGCCGGTAGATGGCCTGGCATTTTTGGAATAAAGCATCTTTGACAATTCTGTCAACCTCTCGCCCATGGAAATCCCACCAGTGGGGGTATACGCCAAAGATTGTCTCAAGGAAAGTGTCGAACGAGACAAGGTGCTGGTTCTTCAAGTCCTCCATGAGGTACCGCGCGTAATTATTTTGCTTGTGTAGACGAGCAAAGGCGGAGTCTCTTCCAGTTCCTATATTATTAGGCGTGGAGAGGGGCCTTCCGGACGTTGAGAATCAACTGGAGGTAAGTATAAGGGTGCGAGACATACCGCGCGAGATGAACAGATGAATTTAGACACAATCCCCTTTTTATCGAACGCTGCGAAAATCCGGATCTAGTCGAAAGAGTTTTTGTGTTGGTGAATACAGATGCGCTGGGTAGATGTTGGCGGTCCGACGGAAGTCAAATTTGGTCGCAAATCGCAATAGGGGGACATCGGTCACGTGATATGTACCAACCAAACAAGTCACACCTACATCATCTTCATGCATGCCTGGTAAAAATACAATTCTGATCGCTGCATAGTGCGTTTCCCTTTTTCCCGCCTGACATGCATCTGACCCGCGCAGTATATCTGGAATTACAGCCACAAAAGCCGCCACATGGTCGATCCCGATCGTCAACCACACGTAGCTGGAGGATTGTTTCGTGCGATCACTCCGGTGGGCGGCGGTGGCGCAGCCTCACGGTCGCGCTGGAGAAGTACATCGTGTTCCCGCCTGACATCGACTTTGGCGGGCGTTAGGTGGGCCAAGTGGAGGACGAATCGGGTCTCCTGAAAATCGAGGCGGAGGATGCCGTGGAGGAGAGGACAAGGGAGCGTCCCAGAGGCGCAGGGAGTAGAAGAAGTAGTAGGCGAGGCTGGAGGAGTTGCCGTTGTGAGAGTGGATCTAGAGAGCGGGGACAAAGGAGGGGCGGGATATAAGCCGCCGATATGACCTCGACCATACCATCCATCCACAACAACCAGCTCCATTCTTAACCCATCATACACCATTTCATCATACACCATTTCTCCACCCACAATCAAACATGGGATTCCCCGCGCGATACTCAAAAGCCCTGGTGTTTCCCACCTGACCGTTTGAATTCGCCGACAGAGTTGTTGTGGACGCTTTGGGTGGGATTAGGAGGACAGGTGTTGTCTTGGGTCTGTTGAATGGGTCGGCGGGTCGTTAATACCTGGTGGACTAGGTGAGCGACATTTCCACGAAACTAACGCACGAGACATCGATCTCTACTAATGTCCCAGCCATGCTGGAGTCGCCGAGAACGAGCCCTCCGACAAGCTCGCATAGTCCATTTACATTCCCCATACCCGGGCCATCTCCTCGCCCGTTTCGCTCAACAAAGCCAAACGGTGTTCTGCTTCAGACATACTGGATACCTGGGGCATCTTTCCCGGGTGGGAGCTTCCTGTTTTGGGTGAAAAACCCCTCGTCGGGCTAGAGATCAAGAGAACCCCCGATGTGCACGTTTTATTATGCGGATACTCAACTATATCTGAACTGGCTCCTACCACCCACCCTTTCCGAAGGAAAACATGGATTGTTTGTGCCGTCCCAGCCCTTTCAAGACTTGGGGCCATGTCCTCTTCCGAATGCCCCTCTTATCATTGATCCAAGTCACTCAACTTCCCCCGCAATGAGACCGTCCTCTATTTCTACTGGTACTCGGTTTGACCTGTTCCCAGCCTGTGGGGGACGAGCTCAGCACGTAGTCCGTCTGTGCTCTCTGAATCTTACTTTTCACTGGAGGCCACATTCGCATCCCCCGTCCATACATTTGTTCGAATCCTAGTTTACTTTCCGTCAGGCGTAGCTTTTCAATACACATGTACATAGGGTACGCATTGTTCTCTGGCGTGGTATTTAAACGCTACCTGATAAAGGACATGGATGTGTGATAGGTACCTCCTGGCTTCCCGCATAGCGACCTATTTTCCTTCCACACAGCATATCGTGCATCACCACCGATCTGCACGGCGGGGGTGCGCGTCTCAATGTGATTTTTGTTGGCTAGGCGCTGAAATAACTTGTGTAGAACTATGTTTGGTCGTGGTACACATGATCTAGTCCCCCCTATCGCGATTTGCGACCAAATTCGACTTCCGCCAACGTCTACCCAGCGCACCCGCATCGGACGTCCTCCACCAACACATAAACTCTTCCGGCTAGATCCTGATTTTCGCAGCGTTTGTAGAAAAGGGAGATCGTGTCTGAATTCGTCTGTTCATCTCGCACGGTATGTCTCGCGCCCCTGTACCTCCAATTGACTCTTAATATCCCTTTTCCGCGCCTAATGGAAGCGACTCCGCCTTTGCTTGCCTTTACAAGCAAAAGAATTACGTGCGGTATCTCATGGGGGACTTGAAGGACCAGCACCTTGTCTCGTTCGACGCTTTTCTCGAGCCAATTTTTGGAATATGCTCTGATTGGTGGCGCTTCCACAAGCGCGAGATTGATAGACTTCTTGAAGACAATTTATTCAATAAATACCAGGCCGAATACCGCAAGCGTATGAAGAATGAGCAGGAGCGATACCAACCATTCGTCAACATGCTCAATCGCATAGTATCCTTGATTTCAAAACGCCGTCCCAATAGCCTCCACATACAATTCGCTCGGGATCCAACGATCACCCGGGGTTCTGCTGCTGAGCGGAAGCTTGACGCTTTTGCGGGCGACAGCGATGCCTTCACGCATCCGTCTCGTCGCGTTGAGCTTATGGCGACTAAGGGACCGTCGGGCTTGCCACTTCACTGGCCAGAGCTATTATCATTTCTCGAGTTCAAGCTTCTCGAACACGCCCTCTCTGAATCAAAGTGTTTGCCTGGAAAAGCTCTGGTATCATCTGCGAGTGGGTCATTACAAACCACACGCGTTAGCGGGAGGCAAAGCACCACGATCACTGCCGGAAATAGCGGTGAAATTATCTCCACGGATAAATACCCCGGCTACACGAGGGCGATGGTCTCAGAAGGCGATGCGGTGATCCCAACGGCCTCGACTACCGGCGACGAGGTTGAACCGGCCGCGGAGACTCAATGCGCCAGCTACGCATTAGAACTACTATCGCACGGAGGCCTACGGACGCACGTAATCGGCGCACTAATCACGGATGATCAGATCGAGCTACTATACTATGACCGGTCAATCACCATGAAGTCATATGCCCTCAATTTCCTGGATCGCCCGCGGGAGTTCGTCGCATGGATCGCCGGGATGGCCTGCCTTGATACCGTAGGCTGGGGTCTCGACCCGGCTCTCCCACGTGTACGCCGCTACGAGGATGTCAATACGATATGCACGGTCTCACAATCCCTATACGAAAATTGTATGAAGCTAAATTTAGGGTGGGAGGTCCAAATCATGCACACGATTTTTAGTGCCCACTGTATAATCGGGCGCGCCACCACTGTCCTTCTTGCGAAGGTCACGGAGGCACCGACAGATAAGGCTAGAAAGTGGTCTGGGGAACTTGTTGCTGTAAAGCTAAGCAACCCGACCGAATCAAGACCATCCGAGGTAAAAATCATCAAGGGCGCTCGTAGGCATGCCAAGATTACAAACGCGGGCTGGGTCTTGAACAACCTACCCAGAATCGTTTATCATGAGGATCGCATAGTGGGAAGCTCCCAAAGAGCGCTCTTCAATTGCTTTCCCGAGTCTTATAAACTACGTGTTCCAAGGATCATGATAATGGAGCAGCTGTTCCCGGTCACTGACCTGACCAATGCCACGGCTGTCGCTCCTGTTTACCGGGACATTGTGAAATGTACGCTCTCTTATGCAATAAATAGCGATCCGAATTTCTGAGGTTGATCTAGGCTACGACTGGCTTTATAACGAACGGGAGGTTCTCCATGGTGATATAAGCCTTAACAACATAATGTACCACAAGGACTGGTAAGATTCATGGCGTGCTCAACGATTACGATCTCGCCCGCTGCGGGCGCCCTACAGGACCCCAGTCGATGCAAAAGACTGGGACGAAGCAGTTCATGGCCGTCGACCTGCTCAATCCCTTTATATCTTACGTTCACTTATATCGCCACGATCTAGAATCACTTTTCTACGTGATTTTATTCCATCTGTGCAAGCACAGCAAGGACGGGGAACACTCTGTTCCGTCCTTAGAGGCGTGGTTGGAGGCCCCTCAAGACCGGTTACATCAGATGAAACTGGCCTTCTTCAATCAAATGGCTGCTCCTCTGCCACCCGTCCAAAAGGACTTCGCCCCGATTGAAGCCTGGACCACCGAGCTGTACTGGATGTTCCACCAGGGCTACGCCACACGTTTACTGAATGCCGGATGACGTGGGGGCAATGGCGGACCCGAGTCCTTCGATGATACGACACTTGGGGGGCATGTTACCTTTGAAAAATTCGGGGCCATCCTCAACCATTTCGAGACACCTGGGCCTGAGGGAATACATTAGAGATTTCTTGCTTCCGTTGGGTCTATACCGTACGATACTGGAATGGACGCATTTCTCGCGGTTGGCAGGTATCTTCACGTGCGGCGACGCTGGAGAAGACCGTGAAGGGGTCAGGCGAGCAGAACCATGTCTTGTGGTATCATTCACCTTGGTCACCGACCCGCAGACCCATTCAAACCACCCAAGTCATCACCTCCTATTAATCTCACCCAAAGCATTCACAACGGCCGCTTTTCCCGCAAAGCCAACCCAGCCGAGCCAGTAACCGCTCGAAATGATGGCCCCGTCGGCGAGTTCACGTTGCCAAAATCAAGCAGGATAAGAATGCGGAGATGCGTATGGATGGGGATGGCTGTTGCTGGGATGGCCGGTATGATCGAAGTCCTAGTCGCGCAAGGTGGCTGGCATGATGCTACAATGTTATTTTATTGCTTGAATCAGAGCTTTTCAGAAAGATCTTTGAGGATCTGATATTGACTAACCATATTCATCACCAGCTTCGTTACGACTCCGTCTCCTTTCTGCAATCCTTTCCTCCGATCATGGTAGGCGGGCTGTTGAGAACTGGTACATAATGCCTTGATCGGGCAATAATACCGTCGAGTTTGCTCGCCTGGGACCGCCTTCAGTTGGATATATTTTAAATCTTGAGTACAACTTACATTGATCTTTGTCTTAGGCGTAATTGGACCTTTCTTCACGTCCCCCCCTCCCGATTCAAATTTGGCCCGTTCCATCTTTCATTGCGTTTATACCCTCGACCTATGTAGTCTCCAATCCCTCGGAGCCCTTCACCGAGCCCTGCTCTAGGGCTCTTACATATCGACAATGCTCGACAAGGTTGCGATTGCTTCTCTCGTTTCTTCTTCCCCTTCCCCCACGACCCCAAACCGTTCAAACACACCCTCGACGTACCCCCGAATCTCTAATAAACTTTTCTCAGTCCACATAAGTTTAGCACAATTATAATTGACTCGGTGCAGGACCACATACCATCACCAGAAACCGAGAACTCGGACAAGCAGGCCTGCATCATAAAGCGATGAGTTTGGCTGAATGACGCGCACTTTGGCGTACATACCATCGGATGTGAGCATTAGAATCGAGCTGGTTCAATGATGGGATTCAGTTTGACCCGTGACCTACCATTCCATTCACCTCGGATAGCGTCTACTTCGCATACAGCTAAGTCCTCATTTTTTTCCACCTTAGAAGAAACAAAAAGACTCGGAACCAGGCATGAATACCCCCAACAGATAGTGCTGTCGAAGACTCACGGGAGTGCAGACGAAACGCGGATAGATCGATTTCTGATCACAGTGCCTGATATCAGATAATTTCGAGATGGTTAGGGATCATTCACCACGGAGGGGAGTATGGTATTAAGGCGTGTCATCGGCGTGCTCGATAATACTTACGCCCCCCAGAAACTATGGAGTCACAATCCCCACAAGAGAAAATAATATCCTAACACATCCAGGGTAGAAACAGGGCCTATCGATTCGGCTATTACTGAGCAGACGCGCGTATCTTGTCCCCAATAGGCACTCCAGCACCTGTACGCTGACCTGACATATTGAACTCGGAGACAGGTCCAAATATTGTGAATGAGTCATCTCACCGCATCTCTCGGATATGACTCGAAGCCAATGTGACGCCTGGACAGGCCCTCTACCGTGATCACAGATTGCCTACCTGATGTGGGCGTTCGTGGGACTCGTGGCCCCATCGGGCGGTTTCCGACACGACCTTGTGGATTGTTCTGCACCCTCAATTTTCTAATCCAAAAATGTCAACACGTGCACTCGGATTGGGGAGTTCCCAATTCGACACGCCTCGGCGTTCAGATCAGGCTTGCCTCGCCCAGAGGTTGAGTCGTCATGGAGTCTGAGGAAATTTGTTGCGACTTGTTGATGTTCGAGTTTGAGCCAGATGAGGGCGAAAGCTCCCAGTCATAACACATGCTAATATCGGATATATCGGAGATCGATTGGCCAATAGCCATGGAGGCTACGGCAACGCCACACACGACGAGCAGCATTGCAGGTACATATTTTCGCGCGTCTAACGATAAGCGAACATGTGCTATGTACCATCCTGAGAAGTTGAACTGCGAACTCGGCCTCCAAAAATGCATAAGGAAAGGTGGCCGTCCAGCTGACCGTGATGGAAATCATGACGCACCTGCAAGACGCAGCAGGGCGACGAGGCAGCTGGGAATCAAAATGCCATAATGTACACGACATCGTGTTGGGGTCTCTTGGATTGGGTTGAGGGTTACTACAGCATTCCTGCTGATCCAGCGAGTCATCGCCTGGTTCCTGGTGATTGTACCGTAGCGGGTATGGCGGCCTCGCCTACCGTGAGCACTCTCCATGTAGCCGTCGTACAGTACACCACACACCAATTGTAGCAAGTTACCACTTGCAACGATCCCCAAGCGGTAGAGTGAGATTTTCACGCACTCTCGGAGGCATGGTGTTGTTGACTGGCGCAATTCATTTTAACAAATCGGGGGACATGCACAGAATATCGAGGGAAGCTTAATTGCGAGCAGGTGCTTTGACCTACTAATAGCCTTGGCTGCGGCAACCCATTGGCCTTGGCCCAAGCCCCAAGGAACCTACGTGGAACAATCAAATTACTCGAGAGGACAATGGGGTCTGTCTCGCTCATTTCGGATTTCAGTTTCGCGTAGAGTGATGTATAACAGTATCTGCACAGTTCCGGGAGTAGGGCCCAGTTCACCACGGTCCAAGCCTTGGCGGGTTTAGGGTCAGCCGTCCTTTGCTCACATCTAAGGAACATAGATCGCTCAAGCAGATAATTGTCCAACTTGTTGCTTATACACGCACCTGGCTTTGATTTGTGAGGTTAGTAGTACAAGCAATACTAATTGTTGTCCAATGTGAGCTCGGCGGTGGACAACATTTTGTCGCGTGACCGTGACTGTTCGCGTATGTTCTTCCCTTTGGGGCTAACACGATCATTTCATTTTCAACCGCCAATGAACCCTTTGAACCACACCTCCACGAATTTGACTCTGCCCACATCTGCACACCGCGGCCTCCCCCGATACGCGAACAACTTCGGCTACGCACTTCCAGAATAACAGCATCTGCCAGATAAAAAGGAGGATTGGATTGGACTCGTCTCCATCACACAGTATGTCTCCAAGTGCTCCAGTAGTAACACCTTCCAAGCCTAATGCCCGCTCCAACACCAGCCATATACAGTCCACGCCTCACAACAAGGGTACCGGGAGCGACCCCGCCTACGTTCTCAAACATACGCAAGACGACTACCTACCATACCTAATGGAGGAAATTGACCAATATCAGCAGATCCTCTCTGTCGACGAATTCTTCAAGCTCATTCTCAACATCCCGGACTGGCGCGGGTCCTATGGGGAGGAGATTGAGCGCATTGTGCAAAAACCTGAACTCATAGCGGAGCTGGATGCCTATAGGCAACCCGTGAAGACCGAGCAGGAGCGGTATCAGCCATTCGTCCGCATGCTCAATCGGATCATATCCTCGGCCTCGTCGTCCCATGGCAACACACTCGAGATGTCGTTCGCTCGAAATGATCCCACCATCATTCTGGGGTCCGCTGCGAGCCGGAAGCCAGACACCTTTGGGGGAGACAAGGAGGCTTTCGTTCGTCAGTCCCGTGCTGTTGAGGCCATGGCGGCGAAGGGGCCGTCAGGTAACGCTCTGCACTGGTCGGAAATATTCACTTTCATAGAGTTCAAGCTCCGGCATCATTCTCTCCTGTCTGCCCCCGCCGCTACGACATCTTCTTCAGGGGGCAGGCGTCCGAAGTCGACATCAACGAGCAGGACGCGAGGGGCCGGTGACATCTCTCCATCCGGGGCACCACCAGCAAAGCGAGCACGTATTAATGGGGGTACCCCCGCCACCCCAGGACCTGCATCAGCGACTCGGTCCAAGTCGAAATCAGCGAGCGGGACCAACCCACCACCGCCGCCGGCAGGGACCAAGCGTTCGAATACAAAGCGTTCAACTTCGAAAGTGACGAGCGGAACCCCAGCAACCAGTCTCGTCCCTAGCCGCACATCGAACAAGGGCTCAGGGGTTGGCGCTTCAGGGGGCTCCAAGGCCCAGACGACCTCCACCACGCTCAAAGAGACACCAGAGACTCAGTGTGCGAGTTACGCTCTGGAATTGTTGTCCCACGGAGGCCTGCGCACACACGTCATCGCGGCGCTCGTCACCGACGATTCCATTGAACTCTTGTACTATGACCGATCAATCATCATCAAGTCTGAGCCCTTCAATTTCATCACGGACCAGAAGCAGTTTGTTGCGTGGGTGATTGGGATGATTCGTCTCGACTCCGCGGGCTGGGGATTCGATCCGGTGGTTCCACACGTGCGCCGCTATACGGATATCACAGCGACGGGCAAGATATCGAAGTCGCTGTATAACGATTCTGGGATGAAGCTGGGGCCGGGGTGGGAGCTCCGGATCAAGGGCACGATCTTCAATGCCCATTGCATCATTGGACGCGGCACTGCGGTGTTCCTCGCGGAGGTTGAAGGCACGCCGAAGGGTCGAGAGTTGTCGAAGAAGAAGACGGTGATCGTGAAGTTGAGCAATCCGGCGAAGTCGCGACTGTCTGAGATTGAGGCTGTCACGACCGCTCACAGGCAGGCCGCAAGTGATGAGCGCACTAAGAAGTTTTTGAAGAATCTTCCCCTCATCATCGACTATGAGGATCGCGCCGCGGGCCGTGTCCAAATGGCGCTCTTGGGCCACTTCAAGGACTTGTACGAGCTGCGCGTGCCGAGGGCGATCATCATGGAGCAGCTGTTTCCAATCACTGAACTCGTAGATGCCGCGAGTGCTGCTCCCGTATATCGGGATATTGTGGAGTGTATGTGTTTCTTTCATATGCGATGAACGAGGATCTGACTTGTCGGCGTCGATCTCCTAGGCTACCGATGGCTTTTCGACGAGTGCAGGATCCGTCACAGTGATATCAGCATCAACAATTTGATGTATCGCAGGGAGGGCGGCCACAACCATGGCGTGCTGAATGATTTCGACCTGGTGGGCCGACGTGGCGATTTCACGGGCCCTCAATCGAGACAGCGCACCGGAACGAAACAATTCATGGCTTATGATCTCCTTAATCCCCACAAATCCCATTCACATTTCTATCGCCACGACCTCGAATCCATCCTCTACGTTATGGTTTTCCACTTCTGTGGGCACCGCCAGGGACAAGAGATCCCCTTTTCACTGCAGGACTGGTCTGAAATTTCTGGTGGAGCGTTGTGGCATAGAAAACTCACTTTCCTCAATGACATCCCGCCGTCAACGACGGATCAGTATGTCCCACTCTGGAACTGGATCGTCAAGCTGGTGTTCATATTCCATGAAGGGTACGCAGCACGCATGAGGTTTGCGACCTTCACCGTGCTCAACGACCCTAACGCCGGTGGGAATTTTCATGAGGAAACACTCGGTGGCCACGTCACCTTCGATAAATTCCTGGATATCATCAAGCTGCCGTAATTGGTTCGGGTTGGGTTTTGAAAGTACGAATTGGGATGTAGGACCTTCTTTACTGTTGCCCTGCCCCGTATCGCACCAGCGTGGATATTAATATATTTATGTTCTGGAATATCATGGCGCCTGGCTCGGTTTTGCGCGATAGTGATTGATTGTCTACATACGACCCGCCAACACTAAGTGCCATCATTCCGATTCGTTTGACCTGTGCATGCTCCTCAGCTGTTTTCAAGATTCGTACGATTCGCCCGCCCAAGTTCATCGTTGTAAGGCTCGAAATTCAATCATAGAACTGATAGTCTATAGCCGCCGTGAGCGTTGCCCCCGTGCACCAGCCACTGCGCCACTATGCTGGGTGAGTTACTACATAAGACCCCATCGCGTGATCGTGTCTGATGAATGTGATGGTGTCCCCTCGGGGTCATGATCATTTCTTTCTTAAGCATCAATGAATTTGTGAGACCACACCTGCAGCATGCTATAAACCACAACATACTTATATTACCCCGGCTGCATTCTCGTGAACGCTTCCAGAAAATTAGCGCTTAGCGCTTAGCACGTGGGCCGAAGTCTGAAGGTGGACTGCCTTACATTCTTATATTCGTTGGCACACAAGTACGTCACCCATAACCCATGCTAGGCCCATCCCAACACGAAGATTGGTAATTCAAGATATCAGCCACAGTAGAGTACGCCTCTCGTAACTCCCAGGCCTACCGTGTCTCATGCGAGAGATGGACCTGTATCGACGAATTCTCCCTGTCAATGAGTTCCTCGTACTCATCCTCAACGTTTCCCTGAACTCCAATCGACACGAGATCGGCATCATTCTGCAGGACAACATACTCAGAGAGGAGCTAGATGCTTACATGAGGCCCATGAAGATGGGGCAAAAACAATATCAGCATCTTATTCGTATGCTTAACAAGATAATATCTGTAGCCTCGCAGTTCCATCACTGCAACGACCTCGGAATCAAATTTACTCGGAGTGGTCCCACATTCATTCTAGGGACTGCTACCAGCGGGAACCTGGACACCGCTGGAGGTGAACTCGTTATTGATGGTCAGTCTCACCAGGTTGAGGCTATAACGGAGAAGGGACCAACCAATGCTCCACCCTTGGCGGACATATCAACTTTCGTATGGTTTCAACCCCGTCATCCGCCCTCCGACGCCGTACTGGATTCTTATGTCGCCCCGTCGGAGCCAGTCTCCCAAGCACAGCTTTCCTCTCGGGAGGTTAAAGCCATGCCGGAGGGTCGAGAGTTGTTGAAGAAGACGGTGATCGTGAAGTTGAGCAATCCGGCGAAATCACGACTGTCCGAGATTGAGACTGTCGCGAAGGCCTGTAGGCGCGCCGCGAGTTCTGACAATGCTCGGCGATTCTTGAAGAATCTTCCCCCCATCATCGATCATGAGGATCGCGCCGCGGGCCGTGTCCAAATGGCGCTCTTCGGCCACTTCAAGGACTTGTACGAGCTGCGCGTGCCGAGGGCGATCATCATGGAACAGCTGTTTCCGATCACTGAACTCGCAGATGCCGCGAGTGCTGCTCCCGTGTATCGGGATATTGTGGACTGTATGTGTTTCTTTCATATGCAATGAACGACGATCTGACTTGTCGGTGTCGATCCCCTAGGCTACCGATGGCTTTTCGATGTGTGCGAGATTCGTCACAGTGATATCAGTATCAACAACTTGATGTATCGCAAGGACGAGGACGGTATCGGTATCCACGGCGTACTGAACGATTTCGACCTGGCTCAGTGCGGCGATTTCACGGGTCCTCAATCGAGACAGCGGACTGGAACGGAACAATTCATGGCTTATGATCTCCTTGATCCCCACGAATCCCATCCACATTTCTATCGCCACGACCTCGAATCTATTTTCTATGTCATGGTTTTCCACCTGTGCGGGTACGACCAGGGGAAGGAGATCACCTTCGGATTACAGGACTGGCCCGAGCTTGCTAGCAATGCACTGTGGGATAAAAAAACTGCCTTCTTTTCACGTGAGGTGCCGTCAACGACGAAGCACTTCGCCCCGCTCGCAATCTGGCTTCATAAGTTGGCAGATATATTCCACCAAGGCTTCACGGCGCGCACCAGGAACCAAAGGCTCACCAAGATCGGCGAGAGCAAACCTTTCAAGAAAGAAACACTTGATGATCATGTCACGTTTGACGTATTCAAGAGGATTATTAGCGCTGATAATGGAATTTAGGTTGGACTTCCTATATTGTCCGTAGATATTATGTATGGTGTGAATTGTAATCATGCTGGGATCAATGTCTAACACGTCTTCCACAATGTGGAGAATTTTGCATGTTGCTCCCGACACATGTTCCGAAATTGAAGCTGCAGCCAGTGCTCATCGCGTGACCGTGACCGTTCGTATCTTATAGTATTAGTATATACTAGCTGCCTCTCGGGATTATGATCGTTTCTTTGCACAATGCCAGTCATTGGGCCCGCTCGACTACTCTTGATGCCACGGGTTACGACCCACCCGACACGCGAATCACTTCGAAGCGCTACGTTCTAGCAAATCTTTTCAGAATATTAGCCTTCGGATAGAAAATAGATTGGTAATTCAACTTTCAAGATCTCGGCCATAGTACGTCTCTTGTAACTCCTAGGCCCACCACAACACAAGCCTAGGCAGTTCAAACCCAGCAGTACCCGTGTCTCATGCGAGAGATGGATCTGTATCAACGGATTCTCCCTATCGATGAGTTCCTCGCACTCATCCTCGACGTTTCTTCAAACTCCAATCAACACGAGATCGATATCATTCTGCGGGACAACGTACTTGGAGAGGAACTAGATGCTTATGCAAGGCCCACGAATATGGGGCAGAAGCGATATCAGCATTTCATTTGTATACTCAACGAGATAATATCTCTCGCCTCGCAGTTCCATCACTGCAACGACCTCGGAATCAAATTTATTCGTAGTAGTCTCACCTTCATTCTAGGGACTGCTATCGGCCGGAACCTGGGCACCGCTGGGGGTGAACTCATCATTGATGGCCAGTCTCACCAGGTTGAGGCTATAGCGGAGAAGGGACCAACAACAAATGCTCTTCACTTGGCGGATATATCAACCTTCGTGTGGTTCCAACCCCGTCATCCGCCATCCAACCCCGTACTGGATTCTTATGTCGCCCCGTCGGAGCCAGTCTCCCAATCACAACTTTCGTCTCGGGCTAGGGCGGCCCCAGGATCGCGGAAAAATGAGCATTCACAGACAGCGTACGATCATGGGAGTGCCCCCGCTACTTCAGGACCTTCGTCGGGGACCAGGCATTCAAATTCAAACTTGATGAGCGGGGTTCTGGAGACCAGATGCGTCCCTGACTGCGCATCGAGTAATGGCTCGGGAGTCGATATGTTGGAGGGCTTTGAAGCCCAGGTCATTGGCAATGCCATCGGGGAGACCCCAGAAACTCAGTGCGCAAGCGGCATCCTGGAGTTGTTGTCCCACGGAGGTCTGCGCACACACGGCATCACCACCCTCGTCACCAGTGATTCTCTTGAGCTCTTATATTACGACCGATCCATCATCATCAAATCCCTCCCCTCTGATTTCGTCGGAGACCAGGCGCGGCTTGTCGTATGGGTGATTGGGATGATTCGTCTCGACGCTAGGGGTTTGGGATTCGATCCGATTGTTCCGCGCGTGCGCCACTATATGGACACCAAGATCACAGGAGTGATTTCGAAATCGTTGTATCGAGATTTCATGG
This sequence comes from Infundibulicybe gibba, assembly GCA_015501065.1. Lineage (NCBI taxonomy): Eukaryota > Fungi > Basidiomycota > Agaricomycetes > Agaricales > Omphalinaceae > Infundibulicybe > Infundibulicybe gibba. Next base: position 17,621 of record JADNYI010000133.1, read on the forward strand.
TGGAGCTGGGGCCAGGGTGGGAGCTCCGCGTCAAGGGCGCGATCTTCAATGCTCATTGCATCATTGGACGCGGCATCGCGGTGTTCCTCGCGGAGGTTGAAGCCATTCCGAGAGCTGGGAGTCGAGAGTGGCTGGAGAAGACGGTGATCGCAAAGTTGAGCAATCCGCTGGAGTCGCGACCGCCCGAGATTGAGATTATCATGAATGCTTTCAAACATGCCGCAAGTGATAACGACACCAAGAAGTTCATGAAGAACCTTCCCCTCATCATCGATCACGAGGATCGCGCCGCGGGCGGTGTTCAAATGGCGCTCTTCGGCCACTTCAAAGGCCTGTACGAGCTGCGCGTGCCGAGGGCGATCATCATGGAGCAGCTATTTCCAATCACTGAACTCACCGATGCCGTGAGTGCTGCTCCCGTGTATCGGGATATTGTGGACTGTATGTGTTTCTTTTATATGTGATGAATGATGATCTGACCTGTCGGCATCGATCTCCTAGGCTACCGATGGCTTTTCGACGTGTGCGAGATTCGTCACAGTGATATCAGCATCAACAATTTGATGTACCGCAGGGAGAACGGCCGCACCCATGGCGTACTAAATGATTTCGACCTGGCCTCATGTGGCGAATTCACAGGTCCTCAATCGAGACAGCGCACCGGAACGAAGCAATTCATGGCTTATGATCTCCTTGATCCCCACAAATCCCATTCACATTTCTATCGCCACGACCTCGAATCCATCTTCTACGTTATGGTCTTCCACTTCTGTGGGCACCACCAGGGTGAAGAGATCCCCTTTTCACTGCGGGATTGGTCTGAAATCTCGGGTGGAATGTTGTGGAAAAGCAAGATTGCCTTCCTTAATGAAATCCCGCCGTCAACGACGGATCACTACGTCCCACTCTGGAACTGGATCATCAAGCTGTCGCTCATATTCCGCCGGGGTTATTCAGCGCGTGTAGATTTCGCGACGAGTGCCTTGCTCAACGACTCTAATGCCGACGGAGGCCTGAAACCCTTTAATGAAGAAACGCTCGGTGGCCACGTCACCTTCGATGTATTCCTGGGTATTATTACGCTGCCGTGATTAGTTCAGGTTGAGTTTTGAAAGTGCGAATTGGGATGTAGGACCTTCCTTATTGTTGCCCTGCTCTGTATCGCACCAGCATGGATGTTAATATATATTTGTGTTCTGGAACATTATGGCGCCTGACCCTTTTGCGTAACAGTGATTGATTGTCTACATACAACCCATACTAAGTACCATCATTCTGATTCGTTTGATTTGTCCCTGTCTGCACGCTCCTCAACCGCTCTCAAGATTCATATTCCGAAGTTCATCGTCGTAGGACTCGGAATCCAGTCGTGGAACTCATAGATGCTATGAACGTTGCCTCCGTGTATCAGCTACGAGTCGCAGTCATTATCAGCAGGCGCCGGCTCCATCTCTGACTCAGCATCAAGTCGTGGCTCAAGAATTGGCGGGTCGGAGGGCTCCAGATCCCAGATCACTGACATCGCCATCAACGATGCTCAGTGTGCAGGCTACGCCGGGGAGCTGTTGTCCAATGGGAATCTCCGCACACATGTCATTGCCGCTGGAGCAGGGCGTAGAGGTCGCGTGACCTAGCCGAGCAGCGTTGAACCAACGACTCGGTTGTAGAGTACATAGCAGTCTTGTCTTGTCCTGTACGAGTCTCATCCATTCTCTGGCACTAGGAGGCTATACGCTCTCGGCCGACGCTATTCCGCTCGTCTGCATTCCGAGAGGATCCGATGAGTCCACCGTGCTCGTCACTGACAATATCATTGAGCTCTTGTGCTGCGGCCGTTCAGTCATCATCAGATCCGAACCCTTCAATTTCATCAACGACCGAAAGCGACTTGTTGCATGGGTGATTGAGATGATTCGTCTTGACGCCTCAGGCTGGGGATTCAATTCGGTCATTTCGTGGGCGCGCCGCTATACGGATATCAATGGGACGGGAATAATATCGAAATCGTTGTATAAGCATTATACAATGAAGCTGGGCCCGGAGTGAGAACTCCGCATCAAGGGCACGATCTTCAATGCCTATTGCATCATCGGGCGCGGTACCATATTCTTCCTTGCGGAGGTTAAAGCCACACCGAAAGTCAAGAGTGGTGGTCGTACCACGTCACCTCCAGCCAATGCGCAGGTATTATTGAGCCTTACTGGTTACCTCGGTTGTACTAGGATGTAGTCGTATCAACGTTTTTATAAACCACCAGCTAGGGCGACCACGGCCACATAGTGCCTTGTATATTCGACGGAGCCCTACAGAGAGTAATGTATTGGTTGACGTCTTATGGGTCCTTGCCACCCGGATGTACTTTACCCATTCTTCGTCGAGGCTAACTTTTAGCTACCTCTAATCTAAGCTTCAAAAACGTAGAGGAATGTTGCGTTGCAAGAATTATAATGTAAAGTACCATCCAGATAGTCGTGGATCTCCTAGGCGTGATAGCCGTAGTCGTATTCCGGAATCAGGGCGGTTCGGATGTGAGCGGTTGAATAGTAGCCTGGCTATTGGTGTGCATAATGAGTGTCGTTATGGGCCAATATCATCCGAGGTGACGTGGGGACGAGAAAATACGCGAGCACGGTACTAACTTGGGTTGTGGGGTGTCGGTCCAAATTATATCCCTGTTCTGGAGATCCGAAAAGCAGATGCCAGAGTGCGATGAGGTTGATATCGACGTACCGATGGACAATGCTTCCAAGTCCACCCTTTCCACCCATCCTGCGCCCTGGCTCTCTGCACGTTCCTCTACATCATCTTCAGCAGGTATCCAAGTGGCTGTTCAGATTAGGCCCTGGTGTATGGCCTGACGGAGCAAGGCTTTGGAGTGGAATGGCCAGTGGGGTTTGGGAGTATTTCATCGGATATGTTCAATTTTGAACCTGTGCGGGGATTCCGGGGTGGGTAGCTAGCGCAGCGGCCAGGCCACTTGGAGAGCGCTCGGGCATCTGGGGAGTTACTAAACCACTGTCAATACACATTCGATCCAAAAAAAAGCTCTCTCACCGCTGTATTCTTCCCTGAACAGTGGATTGTGGGACAATGGACGAGGCGAATGGGATAAAGCTTGTCGTGTGACCGTGATTATGATTTTTCGCGTTTGTTGGCGGAGTCAAAATTCAAACTCATGCACTGCAGTGCGGTTCATTCGAATGATATCGATCATAACTCGATTGCCCAGGGGAAGACCGTGCCCACAAACGATCATTTCCCGATAAAATTTAAAGAAAGGTTGTATTGAATTCGTCCACCCGTCCACGGTGTGTCTCGCACGATAATTCGTTCTTGGGCCAGGCCCAATGCTTACCCTAGTACAAGGTATACACGGTCCACGTCTACCACACTTTTCCAGTTGATGGAAAGCCATGCAAGATATCAACCAATATCGGGTTCTCCCCGTTGAAAAATTCCCAGCACTTATTCTCAACACTTCCCCGAACTGGCGTGAGTCTAATCGACATGAGATTGGCATCATTCTGCGAGGTAATGTACTCGAGGAGGAGCTAGATGCCTACGGGAAGCCCACGAAGACAGAGCAAGGGCGATATCAGTCCTTTGCCCGTATGCTCGGCCGAATCGTCATTTTGCTCCATCCTAACAACCTCAGAGTCGCCTTCACCCGACACTCGAATGATCCCACGATGGTTCTAGGATCCGCCGTGAGCAGGAAGCTGGACGCCGCTGGAGGAGACAAGGTTGAGGCTATGACGGAGAAGACCAACGCCCCGCACTGGGCAGAAATATTTACCTTCGTGGAGTTCAAGCTCCTCTATTCCCACTCCGATTCCGTGTTAGGCCCTCCTGTTCACCAGAGGTTGGCAGGGTGATGCATCACTCAACCCCAACCACAGCTCAAGCCTGTTGCATCAAAGACCCTACTGACCATTGGGGTTGATGCATCACGGTGATGCATCATCCCACCAAAAAGGACAACCGCTCCCACACACCATCCCGCCGCCGCCCTGGGCCCCAATAGCTCCAGCTCGCTGTTGGTATACTTGAGGGTGAGGGCCGCTGCTTTGCACGGCAGACCCGAGTCCACCCATCATTGACAATTTAATCATCATTAATTCATCATAATTTCCATAATGGTGTATAATTACATATTATGTTATGCATTTCTCGGAGTGTCCATGCTACCTGTTGCAAAACCTGGCGCAATCTGCGTGCTGTTTTCGGTGATACTAATGCCTGAGCCGTTTGCGATCCATTGGACTAGGGCACTGCCATGGGTGATGAGGTGTATGCGAATGATTTTCCAGATGCTGATGTTTGTGGTGCTTGTGCTTGTGCTGCAAACGGGAACAGTCGAGTGCTAAACAACGGATTGGCCAATCTAGACGTGTTCTCCATTATCTGCGGGCTAAGTGGCAGCTCATGCGGCACTGTGGACATGTCCTAAACGGTCTCTGGCTGAGTTCGTAGCGCGCGGGATGGTGGGGAAGCAACAATAGCTCAGGGTGACAGTCTGGGCGCGTTAGACGACTTTGGCACGTTCTTAGCGGGCGGAGCTAGTGGTAGTGACGTCTGTGGATGCTCTGATACGCTAGGACGGTCTGTTGATGATGTCCGCGGCAGTGGGGAATGAGCCAATAGTGTAGGATATGAGGTGGATACTGTGGACGACTTGGACGACTTTTCCGCTTTTTCTGCATGACGTGGGCAAGACGGCGCGTTCTGGGACTGTTCTATATCACTCAGGTATTTCTCCGATTGCATTTGCGACGCTAGGGACCAAGCGGATGGAGCTGGAACATGGTACGACGTTTTGGGCGGACTGGGCGCTTTAGATGCGTTTTCCGGACTTTGAAGGGCAAACAGCTGGTTAAAAAACAAATCCATAGGCCTGAGATGATCTCCTGGAGGTGCTAGCGATGTGCGGTGGAAGTGCAGAGCAGTGGAGGTCTGGGATGTGACTTTGAGCGATCTGGACGCTTCTGGCGCTATTCCCTGTGCTAGAACACTGGGCCGTGAGTTCGAAATCTGCTTCCCTATGTCTATTCGGTCCTTTGGATGCGTTTGCGATAGATCCAGCGCTCCTGGCAATGCTGGAGCATGAGGTGATGCATTGGGCGCTTTGGACGCTCTTGACACGTTTTCCGGGGTTCCTGAGCTAAACAGCGGTCCTAGGGACGATGGGGAAGGTCCCTGCTAACGTTATATAAGCGCTGGTACGGCCCGTGGCAAATACGGATAGGGAACGTGATGTGAGAGTGTCTGGACGCTTTGGGCGACTCTGGGCGCTTTTTCCTGTACCTGGGAGCGAATGAGCGGGCCTAGAGATGGGGGAGACATACCCAAATGTTTTTCTAATGGTTCTCTAGTGCCCCAGCATGATGAAATGGATCTGGAAATTAGTAGTAGGTGATTGGGCATTGGGGTTCTGACAGTCGCAGTATCTGTGTTCTTAAGGCCTGTAAGCACAGAAACGAAGCTGTGGGGTGCGAGACGTCCTGAATGGTGTATTTCCGTCGGTACAGGCAATGGTTCCGCTGGACATGATGGCGCGATGTCCTGGGGTGCCCCTGATGCTGAAAAAGACAGATCTTAGGACACTAGCACGACGGATGTTGGATGGTGACGGCTATGACAATGGTGACGACGATCAAGGTACAATATTTGTGAGAGAAGGTTGGGATGGCAATTCTGACGATTGCTGAAGTGATGATGGAAGACGGGGAGACATGATGGAGTTGGGGCGCACTAGCGGACTGGGTGTGATGTCGATAGCAGAGAGCAAGCTTGAAGGGGATTGCCGGAAAGTTCACGGCAATCACCGCGAGCTTAGAGCTTAAATCTCTCAGATGGGTAATATACCGAGTCTACAAATATACATTTGGACTCGGAATTTATAGACACATCACATGAGTGCAGGGCGCGGGATTGCCGCCGGCCATTCTGATTGCATCATTTTTCATTTCATTTCCGGCCCCGTGGTACCGGCTCCCCGCGGTACATCTGTGCGGGGTATTGCTTCGCATTTTGTTTTCTGATATTTCGTGTTCTATTCTGTATTCCATATTCTGTATTTCGTATTCCATATTCCGCATTTCACATTCCCTAAGTTGACAAATATACTTTGTCATTCTGTATTCCGTATTCCACCAAAAAACATATATTCCACTTTAAATTAAAAAAAGTCATAGATTGGGGGTGCTTGTATCTACCTCGATTCGTTCATCGGTACCCCCGGGGTTTCCTAAAGAGAGCCACATCTCGACATTCTTCCACGTCTTTTCACAACGCGCCAGCATCAATGATCGGATGTTGGCCTGCCGTAATGCGTAGGCTCGTCGGCCCTCCGCGCCATCATTATTCATCTCGACATCAGCGCGAATCTGCCACTGATCAATTTCCCACCTGAAAAATGCCTTAACACGCCACATTTCTTCCTGGAGAAGGATACATTCCTCCTGCCAGCGGTGTGCACGTGCCCTTGCTTTGCACCACTCAATCCGCAGGCCTGTTCGCACGATGAATAAATGCACACTAGTAGTATCAATTACATACCTTCTTGCATCACCTGGTCCCCTTCCCCTGTACCGTCGACCATCCAGATCCATGATATATTCCGCCGTCCCTCAGTTTCCCCCTCCATTTGCGCTACGCCAACCGCACGGATGTCGTCACTGCCAAGATGTCGGAGGGTTCCCTCCCAACCTGTACGTCCAAGAAGCGCAGCAATTTTGCACAGTGCCTCGCGTGTTGTGCGATATCTGAGAGCATCACTGTTAATTTTGTCCTGTAAGGCGTTGATGGGCCCTAGACTTCGGGTGTGATGCTTTTGGCCGTGCCCATACCGGTCTTTGAAAGTATACATGTGTTTCTGGAGAAGCAAATGTCGGCGTAAATGATGTAATGTGTCGTGCGCTTGTGCAAAACGTAGCCGCCATTCATATTCCAGGAACTCGCTGCGCATGTTGACCCGAGTAAATACTTGCGACGGGAGCATTAGCTCCATAGTGCACACCGCTTCAATAGACTCGCTTCCTCCTTCCTCGTCGGCTCTTGCGCGTATTTTCGAGATACCCGGGATGTAAAGAAGCTGTACCTCCATCCAAGCCTCGATCCGACGCCGGAGTCGGGCACTTCGATCAATTAGTTTTGCCTGCTGTAGCTCAGTTGCTGCAGAACTCATGCGGTTGATATCGGCTTTTAACCGTCGCCTATGCATCAATTTAGTCAGGAGTAAATATGAGCACAAGTTACACACTGTAGATCCTCTAATTCAATTCCCTGAAATATCAAATTGCTGGGGGAGATATCCTCGTGGATGAATTCCGCGTCGTCGCGTCGACGAGCGACTGCTTCTTCTTCTGCAAGCTCGAGTCGCACTTTATTCTCTGAAACGGCTGCTCGAGACGCCTTAGAAACCAGTAGTCATGCTGGAGCATAGAACTTACTGTGGATTGTCGATTCAAATGGGTTGGGCATGTTGCGGTTTGCCTCCCATGCGCGCACAAGTCCAGTCCACTCTTGTACACTTGCTGATGGAAGCGCGGAACTGAACGTTTGGAAAGCATTAATGTGTTCCTCGCGCGCGGGCACAGCCTCCTTGACCTTGCGCAAAAGAGTTCCGCCTACACTCTTAGATTAAATGAGGATCACAAATGCAAGCGTAGGGTGCATACAAATGATAGAGACTTTTCTCCAGTTGTAATCCCCGAAGTGGTCGTTCAGTGTGTCCTGTCGTGACCCTGGACCCATTTCCTTTGTGCTATTTGCGGCAGGGTTGATTGCAGCCCAGCCACGCTCGGGCGCCTCGCCATCCGTCCGGCCAACACCAGGAGTATAGTTGAAGGAATACGTCGTTTGACAGATTTGGCGATGGGCTGGCAGGTGGAATTTTGGAATAAGATATTGTAATTGATGTTCTTCTTGAGGTATTTGAAGTGATTCAGGGTAGACGGCTTTACGGGTCCATAATTTGCGTCTCCACTGGCATACGATGTCATAGGAGACGACCAAATAATCGGGGGAGTTATGCCGAACACTTGACAAAAGAAATAGTCCATATTGATGTAGCTGGATTGTTCTAGATGTTGAGTTCCGAACACCAATACGTAGGTAATTTGGCCGCTTACCGTTCACCTCTTTGCAGATTGCCAACGGATACTGCCCGTTTTGAATTGTGTCGGCTGCACTCAATTGTGCCAACACCCGTTGTTGCGATACCTTTGCCGCCCCGAATACTCGCTGACTTAATTGCGTCGTGGTTGTTACAGGTGCTGTGTTCCTGGGGGATTGTACCACCATATTCCTCGAGGAATTGCATGAACGGCTGCTCATCGACGAAGTACGCATACCCGCGAGTGAGACTTGGGTCGCGAAGGTTGCTGGATACGTTTAGTCTCTTGAGCCGAAAGTTTGCATCAATGCCTAAGAAGAGAGCATGACGCCACCTGATATATTTTCAGAACCATGACTTTGGGCATAAACATCACGTACCGTTTATCTGGGGGTGTCTCTCTCCAATCGGATGGCATATTTTTACCAGGTTGGGGGCACGCGGGGCATAGGACAGCCAACTCTCCTGCTCCTGTTCCAGAAACCCCTGATGGAGCATGGCCGCGGCCACCACGCTTCAACATTTTGAGGTGCCGCCATTCACGCACCATTCGGAGGAATGAGGAATAACGGTCCTAATTATATATATTAGTACGAGCGGACACGAAAATAAATTATTATAGGAAACTTGCCGGAGGTGGACTTGTGCCAGTGTTGTCGGTGCGTCTAGCAATGGTATGATAAAATTCGAAACATGAAACCTTTGACATGAATGATAATAGCTGAAAGTATTCTAGCACTCGAAAAGTGGCCGCGGTTCTCGGATAGGTTGTCGTCGCGGGAAAAAGTCGGCTGCGAAGCAGCTGGATTTGGTGGGACTGTGAAATCTGGCAATCACAAAAGTCGAGCGCAATTTCATGAATACCATCGGTATCGACAACGACAAAATCATTATTGAACGAGCGCGCTGGATTGGTACACCGTTCGCCTATGGGATGACCTAGCTGATACCGTAATCCTAAACTTTTAAGTGCGACCCGTACGAAATGTGATCCATTCCATTCCTAATGGTTGGAAATCGTTAAGGATCTAGAATGGCATTTGAATAAAAAAAAACATACTTTTATATAGTGAAACGGCAGCCCCCAATGCCGCTGTACTGTACAATCCTTACAAAACATACGGATGTCCATACAATCATCGCAACGGTATATGGGAGTGGCCAATGGAGTTCCACAATCGCAAAGTTCTTTAAGCACTTGCGGGTCACGGCCCTCCAGCCGGAGTAACTCGGAAAGATATTTATCAATTTCGGGTATCCAAACGAGAAGGGGATTGTCCTAGTGTCTGTGTAGGCTTAAGCTGCTAAAGAACCACAAAATACTACGTACCCCAGATGTCCGGACACGCTTTGGCTTTTCCTGAATGCAATCTACATACGTGGGATCCACAAAGTCATGTGGTGGATCCACATAATCATCCCAGTCTTTGTCAATGGAGGGAGTTGTATCCCATTCGACTGGGCCAGCGGGCGGTGGTGTGCAGGTAGCCGACGGTTTCGTAGGTGAGCCAGGGACAATGTGAAAAGACTCTGAAACAGATAACCCGTGGTCAGTAACATTCAAATCCGTATGGCGTTGAATACGACGCGTTGGGAGCTGCGCGACAGGAAGTGATTCATCGTCTGAAAGTACATCAATTGCAATGCGTCGGCGCTTGCCCATTGGCGATTGGAGGGGCTGTGAAGAGTACGCACTCACCCAAGCACAAGCTCCATTTAAGTTCCACTTGGAGGAGGACCTGCCTGATGTCGATGCATAGCGTACCCTAGTGACTGGCTCAGAACTCCAAGAAGGAATCAACGCGGTGAAGCTTACGTGTATTCATTTTCAATCAACAATGTCGCGTCAGTGCAAAAACGTGATCAGAGAACCCCCAAAGGTTCAGCTGCCCAAACTCGGCGCAATGGTACATTACATCGCTGGTGGGAAGTCTATATCTAACTCATGCCTACGCTCAAGCTCACGCTCACGTTCACGCGGCGCAGACAGGCAGCGTTTCCTTACCATACCTCACCATCTCCTCATGTCCTTTCTCCAAACTTAGCCGCATCTCCTCTTTTGAGTGTGGTAGGGTCATGCTCTCCCAGCTCTTGTTCCACGTTCCACAAAAGTATAATGTTGCCTTTTTTCGCGTTCCCCAGGCCCTCCAATACATTTGCCTTCGGACTAGCTAGAACTTGATATTAGGAGAGTGATGAAAATAGCATTGCACGTCAAACTACCTTGGAAAGCTGCCTGGTCGCCCAAGCGCGGTCCTCTTCTTTTTTGACGACAATAGGCCACCGTTGAAACCAGATTTCATAAAGCCTATCGTAAAATGCATCCTCTTGTTTGGCGCGGCGGGCAGCTTGGAGATGAGGAATCAAGGTTTTCAGGCAAGCGCGCTGGTGGGCGAGATCTATCGATGGCTTAGAATAGAAAATACAATCGAGAAAAGGACCCTTACCCTGTTTTGTAAGACCCTGCAGGTCCATAAGCGATATTAATAGTGATTGAGCGTCAGACATCGGCTGTGGCGTGGTGGTGGGACGTGAAAACCCTGAAATTACAAATGGGTTTAACTTAGTAACCGGATGAGTAATCAGAATGACGACACCCAATGGGCCCGCCCAACTCCAAAGCGTTCGAAATCTATGGTAGTTAGCATAATGGTACAAAAATGTAGCGTACCTTGATCATTACCAAGTTATAAGTTTATGGAGCCAGTATTCCAAGCTATTTGAGCAGAATAAACGTCTTCGAGTAAAAGTCAGACGGTCTTGGTTTGATCATTGAATCAACGTTCACGCATACACAAACATTGCATGGCGCGCCCTCGAAAATACCATACACCTGAAGAAAGGTTGGCTGCAAACCGTGCCAAGAGTAATCGTCATTATAAACTCAACAAAGCTACGATTATCGCCAAGCGGCGACCTAAAAGGTAGGACTCCAAATCGACTGTGGTTGTGCATTGTTAAATGTCCCCTCAGGACTATCCTATCAATTCTTCAGGGAGGAAAGGCTGAAGAAAGGTACGCTCTGCTGATTACAACTACATAATCATATGTTTCTATTCATGGTAGTACATCAGCCCTCTCATGTTGGATTGCCCGCGCGGAGCGGGCGAGTACACAATATGAACGCTTTGTGGACAATCAACCCCCGGCCTATCTCGAGCGACTCTGCAAGTCTTACATTGCAACCCAACAGATCAACATCATCCGTGATGCAATCGCGGCAGTCACTCTAATACTCGCAGATGTGCGGACATGCGAAAATAACATTTTACAATTGGTTGGCGTGGACCACCGATGGCGCCAAGTGCAAAACAGCGCGACGCGCATCTCCCGGGTCATAGGATATATGGAAGAGCTTGAGTGTTTGGCGATGGGAGATCCTGCTGAATTGGTTTCATTGTATACAAGTAAACGGCTCATGTACCAGATTTAATTGTCTATTCAAGAGTGCGTAGCAAAAACTGTACTATGCGGGTAATACTTCTACTTGCCCAGCTTCCTTGGCATCTGCAAAAGCGGTGTCGGCTGCTGCCCGCGTCGGGTAACTTTGGTGCACAGCTCCAGAGATCCGCTCAGTGAACCCACGAACCTGAGGCCTACAACAACGAATATAATCAGCAAGGCTACCTCGGAGTGTGCTGGACACCTTACCAATTGTCGAATACGCCGGTCTCGGTGCCCTTGAAAACAACGTACCAACGTGTTTTCTTGGGTGCCCGGAGAGGGGTAGCGGGCATCCTTGGCGTCACCGGTGCTGGCATTGTTTCAGCCGCGTTTCTTGCAATTACCGGCTAACAATGAAAAATACTTAGTAAAGATTCATTAAAATCTTTGAGGACTCACGCGTTCCGTCGAAGCAGAGGGGGCTCCAGAGGGGGGAGGTGAAGGAATTGGTGGCACCAAGTGGGCGAACAAAGGGATAGGGTTATATGTCCTGCAATGCGCGCATATGTAACCGGTGGGCAGAAAGGATTGAGCAGACTGGCCTGTCAAGCAAGTGAACAATTATCCATAGAATTTAAAAAAAATCTCACTGTTTGAATTGACCGTCAAGTTATTGAAAAGCGGGGTGAGGCCATCAGGCGTGATTGGTTCCCCTGGCGCCATATCAAGGGTCTGATGGGGGAGTCGTGGCTTGACGCAGGTCCTATATAGTTTCCGGGGATTGCCGCTACAGAACGATCAATTGGATTCAGGGTTGAATCCATACGGACCGAAAATTTTCTCAAGGAATAAACTTAAGGTGAGTGTTCTCTTGTGTCATCGCACCCTGAGATACTAATGGAGATAGATTTCAGAATGACGCCCAAGCGCTGGACAAATAAGGAGCAAAGGCGTCATCTCGAGGGCGAAATCGACGCGTACCTTGAAGCCAAAAAAAGCCACAACCTCACAGACTTTTGGGACAGGATGCACCGAGAGTGGTTTGAGCTGTGGCCAGAGAGTGAAGGCGATGAGGCGGATGAAGGCGAAAAAATTGAGGACCGAAAAGAGGTGAATAAAACCATTATCTCGCCCAATCAGATCACTAATACTTATATTCCCTTAGCAACTCAAAACTTGGTTCCGGAATAATACTGGCGATAAAGGCCGGAAAGCGGCCAGGGCGACCCCCATTATAGTTGGGGTTCCGCGAAAGCAGACCCGGCTCCTAAGGCCGGAGGAGATGTATGCCCGGCTGCGCTATAAGGGGGAATTACAAGAGACAGTGGCGAATGAAATTAAAGAACAAAATGTGGGCCTCGGGGTTTGTTGCCCCTAATCACACAACGTATCAAAACTGCATGGGAAGGGGAGTCGGAAGAAGTTAGAGAGTTTATTCTGAAGGAGGTTGCCGCTCAGCGGCGTCATCAGTCAGACGAAGTCGAGAAGACTCCTCAAGCTTATGCAGAGTAAGTCCCATTACATATTGTATCTCCTAGGCTCTGACAATGCATAGGATAATCGCTGCGATTCCAACTATTTTATCACAAGTTTTCGAGGACCTCGCGGAAAAGTCAGGGTGGTCCTTTGACGTCGTGTGCGGCGGACCTGATCCTGAAAATGGGGGGCGAGTACGCACCATGGGGTAAGCTTCATTTTATTCCTTAGTATTCCGGTGCTCAAAAATGGTTGTTTAGGTTCCACCAGGGTAAGAACAAGATAGGCCAATCATTCTCGCAAGCATACCCGGGCTATAAGGAGACCGTTCTTCGCCCATTTAGTGCTTTCCTGAAGAGCGTCTACTGTAAGTACTTACATCATTTTACCTCATCAAATCCTCATGGTTTTTGTGCTATCCAGCACCGTCTACTTGTGAGGCTCGAGCATTACATCGGGAGGAGGCATCGACGTAATCGACCAATCGACGCCACATCATCGGATGTCGAAGACCATCAGCTTCTAACCCCTGCATCAGGATTTGTGCCCACATCTATGTTCGATGAGTGTGTCTCGATCGAACATGAGGATGAGGACGGGGGGGGATTCACCTGTTCGATAAGGAGTTTATCGACATCGACCCACAGCGAAGGAACACACACGCGGACCAACCGTCAGGTTCACTTTTCATGCAGCAATCCGACCACCAACCAGCCACCCATCCGCCAGTTACCCGGATTCCCCCAATGGAATCCCAACAAGGCGGAGATGGAAGGGAGATTCTCCGCCCGTTCGATGACGAGCTTATCGACCCACGGCTAAGAAGCGCACGCGCGAGCCAACCTCCAGGTTCACCTTCCATGCGGCAACCTAACACCCAATCGGCTGCCAGACCACCAGTTACCCAGACTCCCCCACAGCAAGCTGCTCCGGTGCGACCGTTTGCAGGGGAAATGCAACAACCTACCAGCCAGGCGCAGCCACCTGCAGTGGCGTCACAGTCGCTGCTAACCCAGGCGCAACCACCGACTGTCGTCCCTTCGGAACAACCACCCGTGATGGAGCCTACCGCCCGGGTACGACCTTCCACGACGCAACCGCCTGCGGTGGGGCCGCCCGGCGCCCACTTGCCTACAGCCCGGGTGCAATCGTCCATGGAGCCGCGCCCACTTATAACCCAAGCGCAACCACCCACAATTGAGCCGCCTGCAGCCCAACCGCCTGTAATCCAACCGTCTGCGACAGGGCCGCCTGGCTTGCCCTCACCAGCAGCCCAGGTACAACCAACGGAGCCGCGTCCACCTACGACCCAAGCAGAACCACCTTCGACGGAGCCTCACGTCTCTACCGCACAAACACAACCGCCCGTGATGGAGCCGAGGCTGCCCGCTGCCCCGGTGCAAGCGCCTCCAGTGGGGCCATCGCCAGTCACCGCCCAGCTGCAGCCAGCCACGGGATCTAAAAATGTGGGGCTAGCTCAAGGGCGGGGCCAGCGGGATCGGAAAGCGACTTCAAAAGTTGTTACACCGCTGACAGAGCGATCTCAACAAGCGGCGCAGTTGGAAAATAGGCCGCCAAAAAGGGGGGCAGATGGGACTGCTGGGAGGCCCGCGAAAAAGCAGAAAAAGGCAGGTCGCGCCAAGTAAAATGTACATGTTGTCAGCCCCCGTTCTTGTTCCTTTTTGTCACCCCTCGTTCTTGGCCAAGTAAAATATATCGCGCTTGTTACTTTCCCCAAATATAATAAAGACTTGTGTTTTTCTCTTCAAACGGCTCGTGAGAACTGGTGATGCATCACCTAACTCTGGCTACAACTCGGCTACAACTCGGAGAATTTTACACGAACTTAGCCTTGCAGCCATAACGGCGTTTGAGACTCGTTTTCCTCAGCCTCCGCGGCGCAATTTGTATGTTTTATTTTGAGAGTTATTATTTCCACACAGAGAAATGGCGGCACGGTCGCATTGAATTGTGAGCGGCCTAGAGTTTATTGACTTCATTTGGAATGGTGAACCCACCGGAGAGTGATGCGTCGACGGTCGACTAGTAATCTGTAGGTGCGCAACGAGCTAAGGAGGTTTATATGTTCAAGTACTATGTTTTTTACAAGCCAAAATTTTTTTTTCGGGGAGCAAAGCTTCGGCGTGCTTCTGATATGTTTTACAAGTCCTAGGCCCGTTTGTATATTTTGGCATGTTTCACGTTTTTACGAGCCGAGTCCCTATTCATGGAGGACGGATTAATGGTAACCGAGCTGAGGGGCCGGGACGTTTTTGTATGTTTTTACGAGTGGGTTTGGGTCGGTATGTTTTTTTATTTATTTCAGTCTACTATGTACAACCGGAGGAACATTTGTATTATTCTATTTCGCGTGCTCGGGTAGGGAGTGAAAGCGGTAGACAAGAAGCGTGCCAAAAATGCGAAGCAATACCCCGCATGGATGCACCGCGGGGAGCCGGTACCGCGAGGCCGGAAATGAAATGAAAAATGCTGCGATCAGAATGGCCGGCGGCAATCCCGCGCCCTGCACTCATGTGATGTGTCTATAAATATACCAACAGCGAGCTGGAGCTATCGGGGCCCAGGGCGGCGGCGGGACGGTGTGTGGGAGCGTTTGTCCTTTTTGGTGGGATGATGCATCACCGTGATGCATCAACCCCAATGGTCAGTAGGGTCTCTGATGCAACACCCTTGAATGGTGCTTGACGGTTGAATGATGCATCATATTGACATCTATGCCTGTCCTGTTGCTCCGCTGGAGTCAATCTCCCAGTCGGAACCATCTGGAACAACCCCAGGATCATCGACGAATGGACTTTCGCAGACTGGACTGCACGCTGATGGGGGTGTCCCTACTGCTTCAGGACTCCCGTCGGGGACTGGACGCTCAAATTCAATTTCAACGAATGAGACTCTGAATACATACCAGCTGCGGCTCTGACCGCACGTCGAACTGCCCCTGTCGAGTCCTGCGTATCGGTCACTGCCACCATGCCGACTCGGAGCGTTTGACTTTGAGTGTGTACGAAACCCCACACACACAATCGTGTGACCGTAGTCCCTTGGGTTTCTGGATTCCCTTGGGGTTATGATCTTCCTTTTTCGAACACCAGCCCCGGCCCTTGTATGCCACAGGCCACAGCATAACCTGAAACCCGAATTACCCCGGCCGCGTTCCAGCGGATGTTTCCAGAACATTAGCACTTTGCCCCCAGATAGATCTAGAAGGAAGGTTGTAATACACTAGGGCTTCTATATCCATCAAATATGTAGGTACGTCACGCATAACTCCTTTTAGGCCCACGTTAATACAAGCCATATGCAGCCTACACATACAATAACGATACTGGGACTGACCCCGCAACGCCGTATTTCATGCAAGAGATTAATCAGTACCGACGGATTCTCCCCATTGACGAGGTTTTCACACTTATTTTCAACATTTCTTCGGACTCCAATCAACACAGTGATGAGGTTGGCACCATTCCGTGGGGCAACGTACTCGGAGAGGAGCTGGATGCCTACGGAAAGCCCATGAAGGCGGAGCAGGAACGATATCCGCACTTCATCCGCATTCAAATGATATCTTCAGTTCCATCACCGTCGCAACAACCTCAAAATCGAATCTACTCGGCCTCATTTATTCTAGGGTCCGTTGTTAACCAGAAGCCGGACGCCGGTGGAGATGGTGAACTTGCCATCGATGCTCAGTCTCGCCAGGTTGAGGCTGTCGTGGGTGACCCGACGCTTTACACTGTATCGCGAGGATCGCAAAGGCATTCATGGGGTACTTGACAACTTCGACCTGGCCTGCCGTGTACCCCCGTAGGCCCGTCGGAGGCAGCGTGCCTTGGAGTTGCTGTCCCATGGGGATCCGTGCACACATGTCGTTGCCCCACTCATCATCGGCAGTTTCATTGAACACTTGTACTACAATCATTCAATCGTCAACAAGTTCGATTTCATCGCTGACTCACAGCCTCATAGATGGAATGATCCCTTCTGCTGCGGCCCGACTCCAGGAAGCTTGGTGGTCCCGGGGCCCGTCTTGCCGCATATATTAGGGAAAGCGAACCCCGGGCCCCAGCGGGCCTTGCTGTCTATGCCCAAGCACCTAACCGGAGTGATGGTTGGCGTGATGATGTGACAATGCCATCTCTCCCCCTTCCTACCTATTGGTAAATTGCAATTTTGCCGAGGAACCTTGGCGATTAGCTGTGATGTACGATGAGTTGCCAAGTTACTAGTAAGTTACTGAGATGCATTTCTCAATGTACAGATAGGATTCTCGACAGGTGACGTCACCCAAGCAATCGCCGTCCAAGCCGTATCAAATTCCTGCATAATGATACCGCCGGTCGGAGACGTCAATACGGCCAAGCACCCTGAGAAGGGGTCGTTATAAACCTTCATCAGTCCTAGCATTGTCTTGAACCCTGGTATGGCCAAGACTGCCAAAACACCTGAATATTCAGACCCCGAGAGATTAATGCCAACGATACCCTCCTCTTCTCGGATACGGAATATCCACCTTCTGACAGTTGACCGAAGCAAAGAGCTACCCGAACTTCGACAGAATCCGGCATTCTGGAGAAGGAAAAAGCACATTATTATCATCGTCCTCGTTGTTATCGCCCTTGTAGGTGGTGTCACTGTAGGGGTTGCCGTAGGCACGCGTCCTCACAGGACTCAGGATGTCACAACAGCTTCCTCAATTTCTTCAGCCACAAGTTCATCCCCGACTTCATCGGTGTCCCCAACCTCACCAGTGCCCTTGGCTCCGTCAGGGTCACCACCCCTGCGCGTTCCAACTGCGCTCAAAACTGAATTCTTGAACTCATCCTGGATATGGATGGGTTCTCAGGCTCTCACCGGAATACCTGCCGGCGATTGGGCATTTCGTGTTTCGCTCCCCACGTCCTCGGCACCCGCCACCAAGGCCATCATTTTGTTGACGGTCGATGACTATTTTGTGTTATATCACAACGGCCAGCTAGTCGCGAATAGTACATCCCAAAACCTATACTGGAGGCTGGCAACGGCATTTCCAATCAACCTTGATCCGGGATCCAATGTGTTAGCTATCCGTGCACGTAACGCCGTCCAGTCAATTGCTGGACTTCTTTCCAGTATTCAGATTTCGTACGCTGATGGATCTATCACCACCATACCATCTGATTCGGCTTGGCGTGTCACTCAACCTGTCCCAGATGGGTTCGAGTCACTGTCTTTCGATGATTCGCAATGGGCTCCCGCCACAGTTCTTGTGAAGTTCGGGTCAGAGCCCTGGTCAAATCAGGTTGAATTGCCATCCGAAATGTATACTGGTATTTGAAAGCCCTCTTGGATTCTAGACTTATACATTCGCAAGTTGCAACGGCACTTTATCGGCTTGGCAATTCTTGTAGAATTAGCTAAGGTGCCGCACGAGCAAGCAAGCCACGAAACCAGCGTCCAGCCGAGCGGAAGGCGATAACCTGTTTTGCCTCGCTTCGATTTTTCTTCTCCCTCTGTCCAGTCGATTCAAACAGCGTCTAATTCGCACTCCACTCTCAAAACCTCCTTTCAACTACTCCAATTCAGCCTTTCACTTGGCCCTTACCCACCCTCCCACCCTTGAACTTTACCCAGATCACAGCCCTCCGATTCCATGTCATATTGTCTTTACATCTTACATTTATGGACCTTAACTATAAATCAATACGTTGACTATCTCATCTACCACGCCTGAGGTTGAGTCCATCACCTTGGATAAGGAGCCAATTTTCCGAGACGACTCCCACCCGCCCGTGAGCGGCGCGTTCTCGTCTCCGCGTTCCAGCTTGAGCATTTCCCGCAGTTACGCCGAGTAGGGAGCCAACCTGGCCGAGCCGGTAATCGCTCGAGACCGAGACCTGAGGGTGCTTCAATCCTTGAATCTATCCAGTGGCCCGTCCGCGAGTCCACATTTTCCAGAATCAGGTAGGGTAAGAATGCGGAGATGCGCATGGATGGAGATGGCTGTTGCCGGGATGACCGGTACGATCGAGGACCGGGTCGCGCACCGTGGCTGGCATGATGCTGTGATGCTATTTTATTGCCCGAACCAGAACTTTTTCGAACCGATACATAATACCTTGATCGGGCAATACCATTGAGTTTGCTCGCCCAGGACCACCTTGAGTTGGATATATTTCATCCAGAAGGCACCCTCCCCACGCAGGCACTGGAGGCGACTCCGGCTTCGTTCGTCTGCACAATTAGAAATACCACACACTTACGAGGATCTGGAGGACCAGCCCCTGGGTGCATAGTGGTTGCGGTAGTAGCAGGAGTACCACTGCTACTACCACAACCACGCACTCGCAGCCAAGGTCAACGAATGGAAGGCAAGCGAAACGGCGGTTTTATCACCGCTGCAACGGCTGCAAGCGACTTCCCTGCAGCTGGCCACACAAGGGTGATGATCTCAGAAGCCGGCGCGGCAATCGCCTTGGGAAGCTCTACGTAATACAAATTCGACTTCCGCCAACGTCTACAGGCTAATGGCATCGCGCCGAACGTCCTCCACCCACACGCGGGATACTTCGTCGGGATCCGAATTTTCGCAGCATTTGTATATATAGTAAAAGGGAGGTTGCGTCTGAATTCTTCTATCCCTATCGCGCGGTATGTCTCACAACCCTGTACCTCTAGTCTGGACGTTGGGAGACTTGAGGAACGGCACCTCTCCCATTGATATAATGTATTCCAAAAATTTGCTTGAGAATCTCGAGCACATTTTTGGCATATACCTCCACCGGTGGGCACCAAGTTGATAGTGTTCTTGAAGACGATTTACTCAACGAATACCAGGCCGCTCACTAGAAGCGTATGAATAAGGAGTAGGGGCGATATATCAACCCTTTGTCGATGTGCTCAATCGCATTGTTTATTTTCTCAGCTCGCAACGCCGCCCTAACAGCCTCCAAACTCAGTTTTCTCAAAATAACCCAACAAACGTTAGAGTGTCGGGCTTCCGTTCGGCAGCGGATCCTTGAAGGTTCCGCTGCTGAACGGAAGTCTGACACCCGTGTGGATAATGACACCTCCGCGTATCCGTCTCATTGCATACATCAGGAAAATTACAAACGGCCCTTATGGCCCTTTTACGCCTTGCCCAAGGGCCGTAAGGCCGAAAAGGGTGTAAGGGGTTACCCCTTGCCCAAGTCAGGCCCGTTTACTTGTCAAGGTGAAAGCAGCTTGGCCGAGTGGCCCAAGCTGATGTCCAAGGGGCCCAGAGTCCACGAAAAAGGTGGCAAAAAGGCTGGTTGGGTACACAGTTCTGGCCTTTTCTCGGGCTTACCAGCACCTTGTAGTCAGCTTGGGCTGCTTTTCGGGCATATTTTCAGGCCATGGATGTTAAATTTATATATTGCAGCGATACAATGTGAGGACAAGTTTAATAAGACTATGCTAAGCTACAGTGTAAGGTTGATGGCATTGCGCCATTCGTGCCAGTGCCGTTGTCACCCCCTCGCCACACCGTATGTCAATGATACTCTATCATTCCGATTGTGGCTATGATGCGCGTCATCTACACAAATATTGTCAGGACAGGCAGCGGGTGAGGGCTGCAGAGTGTACTTACTAAGTGCCATGTCGCCCACCAGATCACTGGTGTTGTAGACGACATATGTGGTCCCTGGGAAATTGTTGGGCGGCATGGTGGATTACTGTTGAGCATCAATGAAAAAAAGAAACAATTAAGAAATAATGGGCACGTACCTCAGCAGCCGTCTCGTCGCTTGGGTGCCGGCTGATTGCGGGTGAGTTATTGTTGGGCATTGATGAGAAAAAAAAAACGGAATAGCTACCTCGGTAGCCATGTCACTCATAGTGCCTGCTGATTGTGGGTACTCTTTAGTATGGTAGCTCGGGGGATTGCGTGCTGCCGGATTAGCTGCGGTTAGCGTTGGATATTGAGCATTGAGCGTGAGCGTGTGAGCACCGGGAAGACGAGTGAAGAGGAGGGCGCATGCTGGTGACGGCCAAACGTGAGTGACGTGGCCTGTTTTCAAGCGGAGTTAGAATGAACTCGTAAGATTTCCATCATGTGTCGCCTTAGTCAATGGCCGCTCACTGACCCCAAACACCTGCCGGCTATGGATGTTGTCTTCTCTGGGCGATCGGAGTCCCGCGGTCCTGCCTTAGGGAGTCAACCGCTGTGAGCGATGTGGTTAATGAACTTGGTGAGCAATTGAATTGTCTATTTTTTCATTGTTGATTAACGTTCAACGTCCAGCAAGCTCAACCCCAGCCAATGGCTTGCTACTATACCTGGCGGTGGGGCCTGGGGATCACACCCGGGGATCGCATCCACTCGTCCAGGTCTATCCACCGACTACGCAACGATTACCCCACCTACCGACCGTACACGGCGAGCACACCATGCCCTACCTAACACCTGTATGCACACCGGCTGCCCCCGTTGCCCTCCCCGACGACTGAGTAACCACGCCTATATGAGCCAAACATGTGGGCCTGGGAGCACCATGTCGAGGGTGACGTGGAGGAGGTGCCCAGCGCAAGTGGACATATGCGATGGTAATCCCAGGGGGCTCAAAAATGTATGTTCTCTGAAGTTTTTCTTCCTGTTTGCTTATCGTTTTACGCTGGCATTTGTGTCCTCTGCCACCGCTGCCACCGTTCATCACATTCTTTGCATGTAAAGAACTCGAAGACATTGGGTCATGGCCTGGATTGTCCACTAATCAATATTCATATCATCATGTAGCATACATTTTCTGTATTATATCTTATTTCGGTGCACAAAAAGTGCCCACAAGCCATAAAAAGTATCACAAGTAGGCAAGCTGAAAAAGTGGTTACAAAAGGTAAGACGAAAAAGGGCAAGGTGTTCGAAAAAGGTGTAAGTGATTCGTAAAAGGTGTAAGTGATTTGAAAAAGGTGTAAGCGATTCGGAAAAAGGGGTAAGGGCGTCTAAGGGGTCCAAAAACCACTTGTAATTTTCCTGATGTAAAGTCTATGGCGACCGAGGGACCGTCAGGCCGACCTCTTTACTGGACAGAATTCTTGTCATTTTTTCAAGTTCAAGTTTCTCAAATACGCCCTCTTGGAATCAACTTGAGCTTTCCAGACAAACGCTTTTTCAAAGCGTTTGTCTGGAAAGCTCTATTACTGGCAAGTGAACTATTGCAAACGATACACGTTGGCGGGAGGCAAAGCACCACGATCACGCAGCGTCCGTCTATTGAAAAGGTGCACCTTTTCTTTATCTTCTCCGATTCAAATTTGGCCCTCTCTATCTCTTTCGTGGCATCCATATCTTCGACCGGTGCGGTCTCCAGTCCCTTGGAGCCCTTTGCCACGCCCCACTCCAGCACTCTTACATTCGTTCCGCCGTCCCTCGTGATAGTAGCTGGGAGTGCGACTTCGGGTGTTGATTACAACGGAGCGACGGGAGGAATAGCGGGAGCGGTAGA
Source organism: Infundibulicybe gibba (assembly GCA_015501065.1). Taxonomy (NCBI): domain Eukaryota; kingdom Fungi; phylum Basidiomycota; class Agaricomycetes; order Agaricales; family Omphalinaceae; genus Infundibulicybe; species Infundibulicybe gibba. Next base: position 40,061 of record JADNYI010000133.1, read on the forward strand.
AAACGAAAGACAAAGTCTAAGCGGTCGAGGATGCAACTTTGAACAAAGTGAATGATCACTAGTGGAACTAGGTGTTGAATCGCTTGTTTGGACTGAGGCAGGTCGGTAGGCCTCGGCGGTCGCGGCTTTTCTTCGTCAGGGGCTGTTAGCAGCGCCGCTGACATTGAACATTGAATATTGAAGACCGAGCCCCCGAGATTGTGACTGTCAGTCCGTCACGGACGCTCGCAAGCAGGCCGCAAGTGACAAGGACACTAAGAAGTTCATGAAGAACCTTCCCCTCATCATCGATTACGAGGATCGCGCCGTGGGCCGTGTCCAAATGGCGCTCTGTGACTTCAAGGACCTGTACGAGCTGCGCGTGCCGAGGGCGATCATCATGGAACAGCTGTTTCCGATCACTGAACTCGCAGATGCTGCGAGTGCTGCTCCCGTGTATCGGGATATTGTGGACTGTATGCGTTTATTTCATATGCAATGAACGACGATCTGACTTGTCGGCGTCGATCCCCTAGGCTACCGATGGCTTTACGACGTGTGCGAGATTCGTCACAGTGATATCAGTATCAACAACTTGATGTATCGCAAGGAAGATGACGGTATCATTATCCACGGCGTACTGAACGACTTCGACCTGGCTCGGTGCGGCGATTTCACGGGTCCTCAATCGAGACAGCGCACAGGAACGAAGCAATTCATGGCTTATGATCTCCTTGATCCCCACGAATCCCATCAACATTTCTATCGCCACGACCTCGAATCCATTTTTTATGTCATGGTTTTCCACCTGTGCGGGCACCACCAGGGAGAGGAAGTCAACTTTATATCCATCGAGGACTGGGTTGGGGTCCCTGACAAGGCTCTATGGAAAACGAAATATAATTTCTTGGGGCGACCTATGCCGCCGACACCGACAGATAACTTCGCCCCACTTAGGAGCTGGATTATCAGGCTAGCGCTCATATTCCGCCAGGGTTATTCAGCGCGTGTAGATTTCGCGACGAGCGCCTTGCTCAATGACTCCAATTCTGATGGAGACCTGAAACCCTTTAATGAAGAAACGCTTGGTGGCCACGTCACCTTCGATATATTCCTGGACATCATCAAGCTGCCGTAATTAGTTCAGGCTGAAGTGCGATCAGGATGTAGGACCTTCCCTACTGCTGCCTTGTTCCGTATCGCACCAGTATGGATATTAATATATTTGTGTTCTGGAACATCATGGCGCCTGACTCTTCTGCGTAACAGTGATTGATTGTCTACATACAACCCATACTAAGTACCATCATTCTGATTCGTTTGATTTGTCCCTGTCTGCACACTCTTCAATCATTTTCAAGGCTCGTAGGCCAATCTCGAATTCGGAGGAGACCGTGGAGGGAGGCTAATTCAACCGATCCAAGCCGACGCCTGCCCTGTTGATCTTTCCCGAAGCGTTTGCAATGACCGTGTTCCCCAGTTGCGCCGAGCAACGAGCGTGGAGAGTAAAAATAACACCTGCAACATAGGTATTGGTAAGAAAATACCCGTTCTCTAGACTCTGAACGCACTAGCAACGCGAGGATGAATCGGTACATCGCCTCAGCTCAGTTACTAAATCGCTATCCGGGTTTTATTGGCGAGTTCTCGCCTTCCTTCCAACAGTCAGATGGGAAAGCCAAGGCTTTTGAGTATCGCGCGAGGAATCCTATATATGATTGCGGACAGAGAAACAGAGTATGATGGGATAAGAATAGAGCTGGTTGTTGGCATGGCTGGTATGATCGAGGTCGCCCAGTGGCATGATACTGTAATGAATCAGAACGTGTTTAGGCCAGTAGGCCTCAACGGTCGCGGCTTTTCTTCGTCAGGTGCTGTTAGAACTTAGAAGCGCTGACATTGAACGTTGAATATCGAAGACCGAGCCCGCTAGGAAGCATTCTGGCTCTGGCGAAGTAGGTTTTTCCGTTTGAGCGCATCGACAATAAAGGTAAGAACACAGCCCAAGATTCAAGTTCTATTTCCGTCGGTCCACCGTGCCAACGTTGGTAGACACATAGCTACTTTCTTCGGCCATCAGGTTGTTTCTGATTTTTCTCAGTGTCGCTGTTGTTGTTGCTGCTACTGCCATTGTCATGGTCTAGGGTCCTCAACGGGTACTATGGGGAGACGTTATAATGAGCGCGCATCCCGTGCTCGGAATCTTCCAGCTCCGCTGGACAAAAGCATTGTCAATGCCACGGACTCTCCATGGTGGCTTTGCTCGGCGCTCCCATGCTCAACTTGATATCAGTATTATTTCACTTCGTGGCCGATGGCGCAATTTAGGTATTGTAAACGCTCATCATATGGATGTATAAAAGAATCCGCGTGATAATTTGTTTTCCAAGCACCGCCAGCACGTCCCATCCAACCATCTGGTTCTCAGACTCTTACAGGGGTGCCCCGGTGCTCTCAGAAGCTGACATGACGATCACTTTTGGGAGCGAGTCTGGATTACTGGTAATGAAGTCGAACAGACAACACACTCCAAGGCGTAACCCGCGCACCGAGTCTAGAAAACTCAGTCACTGCGGAACCCTCGAATTAGTTGGGTCCAGAGAGGTTCTAAGTAGTAATAATCCTCCGACTATCTCCGGACTCCGCGACAGCTGCTTCTTCGATCCAAAGACGGTCAGGAACGACAAGATCGTTGGACCATCTTGAGACACAGAGGGCATGTATCGTGCACGCTCAAGATATTTGCTCAAACCTCACTAAAGTACGAAGATTTTTCATTTCCAACTTGTGTCCACCCAAAGATTTTCGCCCATATAAGCACAAAAGCGTGATAATTGATAATATTTAGGCCTACAATGATATCACTAATGTACATATACCACTATTATACACCCCCAAATCAGTTTCAAGCCTACTCAGCCCCGTGAATCGAAATTGGCAAGGGAGCCGGAACGGGTAAGCAGGTGGGGAATCAGAGGAAGGGAGGAATCCCCCCCACAGTGGTGTAGTCTGTCGAGCTAGAAAGGTATTAGTATTGCACGACTAGTAGTAGTGTAGCATACGAAACTCACATTTTGCATTGTCCCTTGGCAACTCGAGTTGACTTGTCCATGGGGCCTTTGGAGAGCGCCGTCCAGTGCCACCTATGGCAGGGTGTATGTAAGTTGGCTAGATAAGTCGCACCTACGCCGTGGCACAGATTGGATAGCAAAGGTCAGTGCGAAAAAATTGAGTCAGGTATGCACAAACTTACATTAAGCAGTGGGCGGTCAAGTACTGGGTTGATGGAGGCGCTTCACTTAACACGATGCTCCGGCGACACCTTATAATCGCCTCTGCACGCTAGATCTATCATCCTAATCAGCACGCGACACGCGACCGTCCCGTTAGCACGAAAAAACCCCACGGGCGAACACGCGCACTTTGCGTACCCATAAAAGTCGCCACTTTTATTGAGGCAAAAGGTTTGGAGGTTTTCATATGAGTCATATGAAAACCTCCAAACCTTTTGCATCAACAAAAGTGGCGACTATGAGGTGTGGAATGCCTGATCCGAGGTTGGGTGTGCTGGTAGAGAAAAAAGAAAGATGGACGCACCCGCGGGAGCAACTCAAACTTGAGGATAACATACTGGCCCTTGATGTTGTTGATATATAAGCACTGAAAATATAGTAATGGAAAAACATACTAGGGGCCAACCGGGAACTTGAGGGGGGGACACATGTCGCGGCGGTCATGATGGGGGAGCGCGGTAAGGGTGGACTTGTAAAAAAAAATCGGTTTCAAGCTGGATGAGGGCCTGAGGCTGTCATGGAATGATCAGCGAGCTGTCTCCGAAGCCGAGATATACTTCTAAAAGGTCGGAATTGGCTAGATCGCATGACCTGGGTGGTCTAAAGATAAGACAATTTCAGAGAACTAGTTGGACGTACGCGAGAAATGTAATTTGGATGCAGCGGGATCCAAATGTTGGTCTATTTTTGAATCAAGAATCGGGATTGAAAAAATCGTAGGGCCTTATCTCCCGATTCCGCGATAAGTGGGAAGAAATAGAATCTTAGCTACAAAATCGTGATACATTTGATAGCTGGGTCTGAATTTGGTCGAACGATAAACCGGGTTCCGCAGTGAGTGTGCCAGCTACGCCTTGGATTTGTCATCGCACGGAGCCATACGGGCGCATGCCATAGGTGGGCTGACTAACGGTGGTCTGCGACTGATCATAGTACAAGAGCTCCTCGAGCTATTATACTATGACCGGTCGACTATCGTCAAGTCAATCACTCTTGATTTCCCGACCACTGACAGCCGGTGGGAGGGGACGAGTCATGGGTAGTCGGAATAACAAGTCATTCCGACCGCGGCTCCGACCCAGTTCTCCCGCGCATGCGCCGTTGCGAAGACAGCAACGATATGGGCAGTGTAGGAGGGAAAAGCAGGCTCCTCGGGCTCAGGGGGAATGAAAGCTGTAGATGGCCTGCGGAGAGAGGTCAGTACGAGAGAAATGGGCACCACAACGTACCGCCCGCGACTCATGCAGAAGACTCGTAACGTGTAACGTATATCGCGTATCTTGGGGTTATCTTGTTGCTCGCGTTGGCTTGAGACGTGGATGAAAAACTCCCTCGGAAAGTGGGTGGTCAGAAAGATAGATTTTGAAGGCGCGCCGGCCGCCTTTTAAATGGGTTACAAACATGCCACACCGCATGCATGCTCAAACGCCGACGGGCCCAAAACAGCGAGATAAGGAAATAGACGAGTATGGATTGCATGAAATGCGTGGGGTCCGAGGCGTTGTGTCTGATATAGGTAATGATGTTGTAGGGAATGGAGAAGAAGCTGACCGACGATCTTTGCACCGCGCGAACTCAAGGCAACGGGTTGCGGGAATGATCCGAGGATCGTAGTCGCGCGCGGGCCTCTATAATGCAGGAAATCAAGGCTTTTGGACGTCGTGCGAGGAATCCCGTGTATGATTAATACTGTGGGTGGAGAAATGGAGTATGGCGAGATAATAATGGATATAGCTGTTGGGATGGGCGGTATAATCGAGGTCGCATGAGACGGCTGGTGGTGTGACACTACAATATTAAATGATCTTGTTTGAATCAGCTCGAGGAAATCCTCAAGAATCTGGCGTTGACTGGCCATATTTTTTTACCAACCTTCTTACAATCCCGTCCTCAATTGCAAACGCCTCGCGATTTTGATCTTCATCGATTCGTCTTAGGTGGAATGGCCCCCCGTCCGTGTGCTTGATAAAATCTTCGCTTTCCCTTCTCTCTGCTGCGCCCTGCTATCGTTGCCACTGCCACCGTAGTCCAAGGTCGATGGGTACGTGAAAGGTTACACTTAATGTTAATAATGAGCGCATGTTCCGTGTTTGGAATTTCAATAGGGCGTGTTCTGGCACTGGCAAGTAGGATTTCCTGCGTGGGCGCCATCGACAATAAAGATAAGAACACAGCCCTACTAGATTCTAGTTCCATCTTCGTCAGGCCACCGTACCAGCGATGGCAGGATAGTTTTCTTCAGCCTTCGAGTTGTTCCCGATTTTGCTCAGCATCGCCGTCGCTGCCGCTGCCATTGCGGCCATGGTCTAGGGTCCTCGGAGTCGATAGATACGTGAAACACCGCTGCGATGTTCATGAGCGCGTCCCGTGCTCGGGATCTTCCGGCCGGACTCACGGACCCTCCCCACGGTGGCTTTACTCGGTGCTCTCGTGCCCCAAACCAACTTGACACCCGTATTATTCATTTCGTGACCAATGGCGCAATTTGGGTATTGTAAGCGCTCATCATACGGATCTATAAGAATCCGCTTGGTAACCTGTTTCACAAGCACTGCCAACGCGTCCCACCCAATCATCTCAGGCTCTTAAAGCTCCGCCACCACCATCATCCCGGGCACAAACTTCATTCTGTCCTCCCCCAATCTAACACCAGCCGCAGATACTATCGCATTTTAGCATCAGTCCCAATCAACTATGGTGTGTCTTCTGTTCGGCTCTGTTCCGTTTGGGAGTGACAGCGGCTTTCGCAGTCGTCGGAGCACACATACAAGTTTGACGTCAAGGTGAGCTGCAGTGCGTGGCCGGACAGCGCTGGTGTCTGACTAGGTCTTTCGGCAAGATGACCTGCTCAGGTTGCTCTGGAGCAATCACCCGTGTGCTTGAAAAAGCAAAGCCCGATGGCAAGCCAGAGTGATCTCCTCCCCTCTCCTCTCCTAATCATTCTTGTAGGAGGGATTCGGGAATTTAGTGTTGACCTTGAGACCCAAGAAGTCCTCGTCAAGGGCACAATCCCATACGACGATCTCTACACCAAGATCAAGAAGACGGGGAAGGAGGTGAGAGCTTACCCCCGGATGAACTCGGGATATATTCTCATCGGTCGGCAAAGATTCGCTCAGGCCAAACACTGGAGTAATTCCGTTATTGTACTTTGTTTCTTCGGGGGTTTTCGTTACTGCTTTGTGAATGGCCTACTCTATTTGTTCCTCGATGGCTGTGTATGAACCACTCCGCCATAAAAAACGCAAGATTCGTTACAACATATCGAGGGCTTGGCCCCTTTTGTTGGGTTGGATTGACGATCAGCTGGGATGTTGCTTTCCACACTATCGAGCTCCCCGCGCGTATGATGTTTACAGAGCCATCGCTGACTTCTGGATCTCATCTATCCAACCCTGCGTCACCTGCTTTCGTGGACGATTTGGAATAGATCAAGGCCTCATATCGCTATACCTTTATCCTCGTCGTGATCATATTCATATCTTTTGCTATCTTTCACGTGTCATCTTTCAGGTCCGGATCACATCTCCCCACCAACGGTTGTTTGACATGATAGACCCCGGGTCACCCACGCATAAAGTGGACACACATGGTTTCGTTCCCCAAATTCAACACGGATACAATCGACTAACAACATGTGCCATCGGACGAGTGTGAGCATACGCACCCGCGGCTTGATCTGTGGGTGCATTGCCCTCAGCCCAGAACATGTATGTAGAACCGTCGAATCACTCGAAGATGATGAAGCCATGGTACCCCGATTATTTTTGACGGTGGTTCGTTATCTCGTCGAGTCTGCATCTGAAATTGGATGAGGCCCAACTCGAAGTGAGAAAATCTCGCCCACGCCCCGCGTAGGCCGACCAGGTGTCCAACTTGATGACCCGGATTGCATGTTGATTTTGAATGTGGACTTGTTAATACTGACAATAGCCGTGAGGTGGGCATTAAAACATGGGAGCAGACTGGTTCGTTTGAGCACTCAGCTTGGTGTACTTCTACATATCAGCGATTTCGCGAGGCTGTCAGTTCCAGGAATTTAACAACGTGGCACTTGTACGTAAACCTCGATGGAAGTCGCCCATATTAACAGGGGCCGATTGCGGGTCTGCGGGCGACCTTTCATTAAGAATTTGATTCCGCCGACGTCCACCAAACGCACTGGGTCCTCCGCCGATACATAAGCAACTTCGATTACGTCCCAAAGTGTTTCCAGAGCTGCACCTTTTGGATAGATGGAAGATTGTTATTATGTAACTCTGACGACTGCCAGTGAGGGGTTGTCGCAACTAGATCCTTTGCTATCGAGTAATACCAAAGAGGACACCAGCAGTGCCCAACCAAATCATTCCTGCCGGTGGTATCAGCGGGAATTGTATGGGCGGCTGGAATGGCCTGCCGACGAGGAGATCAGGTCCAACCCCCGCTGGGGGTTGATCCGACTTTCACTTGCATGCCACTACGATATGAACTAGTTTGCATGGTCTTGTAATCATTGTGCAATTCTATAACGTAGCGCCCATTGCATAATCTGACGCACCACTACCATGCTCCTTGGGAGCCCAGAAGGTCGAGGAGGTGCTGAAAGGCAAGCCCAATCGATTGAGAGAGCGGGCTGAAGTTGAGCAACCCGGCCAAATCAAATTTTACGATTTCAATCTTGAGTGGTCTTGCCAAGACCGCCCTAGATTGGTATCGTAAAATATGACCACGAGCATTTTGGAGAGACGCTTCAAAATCCAGGCTGGGTCTTCAAGTTGAGGCATTTCTCAAAATATATGATGGGGGTCGCACGGCGGTGGGGCATGTTCGATGAATGCTCTTCAACCGCCTCCAGATTTTGTGAAATGTGCATAGAAGTTTTCTCAGTCACCCCGCTAACTGCCGCCAACGCTGTCTCTGGTTACCGGGACGTTGTTGAAGTTATGTGTCATTTTATAAACAAATGAAGGCCTGACCTCTTGGCTATGAATGGCTTTAAAACGAGTGAAACCATGGCGATATAAACACCTGGCCTACTGTGGCCCCCCTACAGGTCTTCAATCCAGGAAACGGGCTAGAACAAAGTAGAGCGTCAGATATATAATTGACGAGACAGACAAGCCTACACATTTACAAAAACAGCCCTCAGCATCCGGATTCAGGACGCAGTTCTTTACGGGGGTTTGGTGGTGGAGACGAATGTGGCGTTGGGCATAGATATCGGGGAGGTACATGGCGAACAATGTGATTCCGGTGTCTTTGCGTTTGGTAGTACCCGACCCCTTGCCAGCAGGCCCTGCACCCGCCTGTCGATGAAGAGTCAAGACAAGCAAATTAGCACGAAATAGAATATTACTTGAACCTGTACAACTTTTTCGTATTCAAGCTACATGAGTGTCATCATCAACAGTGCCGCGCCAGTGTGTATAGTGTTCGACGTTGTTTGGCCATAAAACTTTGAAGCGGAGCTGTATTAGCCCGCTGCCGTGTGTGCAGATATCGGCACCATCCGAATCCGATTGGTGGCGGGACTCGGTAACCATGACGCGAGCACCGGCGGCGACCTCATTTGCAATTGTGGCTTTCTCCACTGTTTTGAACTCGTATCTGCACACCGCCTCGCCGAATCATCGAATTCACTGACAAACATCCGATGTTTCGGTGCTGCGATGTGAAAATTCAATCTTCACGAATATCAACGATCAGCCGCCCGGGCCTCTCGGAGGATTTTCGGATGTCGATGCATTATTCAGAAGTCGCCAACAGCATATTGCACATCCAGCACAAATCCCACAATGCCATTGCATTGTATCTTTCTTAGCTTCAGGAAGCGTTGCGCGGAATAGACAGCCTACACCCTCGCCCCATTGGGCGGGCATGGACCTATCTCCATGACGCCAAGCTGGTCTAGAAAGTAGAAACTGGTTGGGGAGAGGGTCCCTTCTCCCTGGTCGCCGACGAATTTCCGACAAAGGTCTTGCTGTCGTGCCAATCCGTCAGAAGCTAGAACTCGTGGCTGGTATTTCCTGGCCACATGATAACTACCTGGACGTTTAGATAAAAGGCATGCAAGTTTATCCTTCAACCTCAGAACTCGAGTCTCCAATTGACAATGGTGAAAATAGCCGTCACGCCTGCCGCTGCGCTCCTTGCATTCATCCCCGTCGTACTATCACAGAGTGGAATGTATAGTCAATGTACGCCTTCGCTTTCTCTTCTCAACGTTGGAATAAGGATTTGTATTAAATTCCAGAATCAGGTGGGGGCTTCGAATGGCTGGGACCAACGACGTGTGTTGCAGGGTACTTACTTCCTTCCTGGCCCCGATAATCGCACTTACCATCTACTTCACTTAGAGCGGACTGCGTCGTGTTAAACGAATGTAGGCTATACTCATAGCCCTAATATCTAGCATGTCAGATATTGACGTTCAAGCCAGGGTTTAGCCAGTGTGTTCCCAGCGCTTCAACCACGACCACAACGAACTCATCGCCCACTACCCCCGCGGGCCCAGTTACTACTGGGAAAGGAAATTACTGGTTCAGCTTGTGAGGAAAATCCAAGAGGGAAAAAAACTATATCTCATCTAGTCTTTCTTTTAGCGGTGACTCCTACACCCAAACTGGGTTCACTCCTTCCAGCACCTTGCCCGCCCCCGGGAACCCCCTTGGAAACCCCCCATATCCGGGCTGGACCTCATCGAACGGGGAAAACTGGGTCGATTTCGTTGCCACCGCCTACAACAAGTCTCTGCTCCTCACATACAACTACGCCTATGGAGGCGCGACCATCGACGCCAAATTGGTCACGCCCTTTGATCCCTCAGTCCTCTCCTTGACGGATCAGGTCAATCAATTCTTGAATTCGGTCGCAAGCAAGCCCGCATCGACCCCATGGACGAGCGCGAATTCGCTATTCTCTATCTGGATCGGTATCAACGATATCGGAAATAGTTATTATTTGAGTGGCGACCGCTCGGCGTGAGTTCCCGCGGAAATACCTTGAAAACACCTACAGCTCATATATGTACAGGTTTTCTGATACGCTCTTGAACGCCGAATTTGCACTTGTGCAGAAACTCGTAGGTCACATCCCTCGTTCTGGTATTTCCCCGTCTCATTTTTTGATCCGTAGTAGTTCGTTCGCTAGTTTTGAAGGTATAAGTCTGCTAACGTTTTTTCCCCCAGTAACGTCGGCGCCAGGAACTTCCTTTTCCTCAATGTCCCCCCAGTCGACCGTTCCCCGCTGGTAGGAAAATTAAGTTGGTTTGGTCATGAAGCGATTCAATTGATATAACTGCCCTAGATGCTTGCCCAAGCCGCCTCGGCCCAGGCAATCGAGAAGACGGTCATTGACACCTTCAATAGCAAGCTTGCGGCGAAGGCTTCCGCATTCAAGTCGGCCAACAGCGGGGTCAGTCACCGTTCTTAAGCTGCAATCCCTTGTTATGAATTCTAATACCGTCTGAACCGATAGGTACAAACCTGGATTTGGGACTCCAATGCTGCATTTAAGACGATCCTCAACTCGCCCAAAACCTATGGTTTCACTGACGCAACCTCTTATGGCGCCACGGGTAATTTCTGGCTGTGAGTTGTTTCTGGAATTCAAGTTAATCGGTGACTAAATCACTCCTCAGGAACAACCTCCACCCTACCAGTGTGTAAACATCTTTAACTACTTTGGATCTGGGTTGACTAAATTCAACAGGTCCTGCTCATAAGATATTTGGCCAGCAAGTGGGTTCTCTGCTCGGGAGCACTATATGGTAAGAGTCGACGGTTGCGCCGTGGTGGGGTATAGAGGGGTGAAAGTAGGGAGTATATGTAATTCAACGAAGCCAGCGGTCAATTTATCGCGTTTACGACGAGCCCAACTTATCTTGAGACATAAGCAAGGAACAGCTTATTTCTCCCATTATGTTGGCATATTCTGCACCCCACGATCAAATATTAGACCCTTTGGATCCCAGACGCGATGCTCCGGGTACTGTCATCACTGACGGCCACTCTGAACCATTGGGCGGTGACAGACTTGGTCAGAGAGAGTACATCGTGAGAACCCGTGTCGCGGATTCAATCTGAACGAGACTAATCCCGTAGAACTCTACCAGTGAGTTCTTATTATGCCCTTGGGTATCTTGCTCACGGAATTCCAAATACCGTTGAGTGTATACCTTAGGTCGGATACAATCCACATACATAACTGGCAGGTTAGAATTCAAGTATTTCCAGTTTTGAAGACGATGATTGATCTGGTTATAATTATCCTGGCCTAAGGCTCTGGGCCGCTATCGTGCTGATATCAATGGTCTCATTTGAACTCGGATGAAGATGCTGTTGAGAATGAGTCGATCAGTCCAGGGCTTCGACCCTCATACTTCATAGAACGTAAGCAATCCCCTCATCCTGCAACAAGCATTACCATTAACAAGTATTTGTCCTAGGACGGTCTTTGGCTCTCCTGTCATCCTGTGCAGGTTTGGGGTGACTGCGGTCGTAGGTGCAAACGGGTCTTCGGCCGCCAATGATCAGCTTTCCATAACTACTCGAATACGCCGCACACGAGAGAATTAGGAACCTCTATTTTTATTCTATGCAAAACGGACATCTTTATTTCTGATCGACATCCCTGGGAGGCGTTTCCATGTTTTCTAGCGCCCGCTGGGAATAATGAGCTTGGGATCATCAGACCCTTTCCCCATGATGAGTAGCGACCAACCACCAATACGAGGAACTTTCCGTCAGGGACGCACAGTGTCGGGCGCTTATTGCAGCTATTTTTGCTTTATGGACATTGGAGGGGTACCGCCTCGTCGAGGCCATTCCCAGAGATCACAGCTTTATTTTCCACTTCAGCTTTCTATATGCAGTGCATTCCGGCCACCGACCCATGAAGGGTATCAGAGGTGAGGGAATTACCCTCGAGGAACGAATGAACCCATTCTCCTTCGTCAGGAACCTGCCAGAACACTTGACATGAGTCTCTCGACCTACTACCGTTAACATCGGGGGTTTGGGTTCTGGACGGGTATAAAAAGCATGTGTATTCCAATCCTCACTGAACAGTCATACCTCTGTTTATTTCTTAGTGCTCATGGTGTTCTCGCTTGTACTTATCGCTTTGATTCTGCCAACCGCTATCTTGGCTCAAGCCGCGGTACCTGGTAAGTATGATGGTACAGTATAGCGCTAAACATGTGGATCTCACCTGGCCCAGATGGCGTTATAACTGTGGGTTCATTCAAAATTCAAGCCAAAACGACCCCGATCCCCCCATCACTCCTCACGGCGGTGAAACCAAATGGGAATTCCACTGTTGGGACCTCGATGAACAAACGCACCGTCAACGACGCTTGTTATTACGGATGTAAGCTACCATCCACAATTCAGGGGCAGATTTTGTATTGAACCAGAGTATGTAGGCTCACAGACGTGCACAAATTTGCTGTCGCCCACTGCACCCACTTCCGGGGACTGTGCGTCCCTTCAATCCGCGCTCCAGGCACTTGCCACAAGCGAGGTGGGTGGGGCTTTCCCATGCAACTTCCCGAACCAAGCTTCCTGTGAGTACACGCACACCCACCTGCTTCGATAGTAGTGACAGTGACCTCTTCGCTCAGGCCCGAACTTTTCTGTCTCTCCCGGATATGAACTAGCTTACACTCTTGGTACATGCCTCGTCGGTTTCGGAAACATCAATCCTCCTGGAGGCCCCGATGTCTCCTACTGCCACTATCTCATGGTATGAGTACACCTGCACGTGTAACCTGACCCATTAATCACATTTCCTTCCAGGCGGGAACCATGCCTGGGCTGTACTCAAACTGCGTTATCACAGCAGGGAATACAGGCGGATATTGCGCGCAAACCCTTCAAACGGGGTCGCTATACTATATTTGGTATGTCCGGGCGCCACTATATATTGCGCTGTTGATGTGAACGCAATTTCAGGGTCAGACACTCTTGAGTCGTCCGGGGGTGCTGGAACGGTACAACGTAGGTATCGATTCACATATTCTGAGGAGGGGGTGTCTCGGGTGTCTCCAATCGAATCTTTTTTTTACTCGTAGTGAAGTTGATAGTGTTCAAGTGAATATGTCTATTGAGAAATGTGATGGAATGCTGTAGAAATTAGGCTTTTGTTCGGCGTTGTATTTTTCACCCGTCGCGACCGGCTTTCTGTTGAGGTCGCCAAGCGGTGTGATGATTTACTTGAACTCGGCATCCGGCCTCTCACTCGCGGCAACGAGCTCCTAACTAATTTCGCCGAATCCATGGATATCAACTGTAAAATAGTCAGTAACAATTCAAGCCGAAACTTTGGAAAGTTAGTGTACGGGCACTCGGCATACGAACCTGGGATCCAGACGATCCTACCGGATTACTGGGATCACTCAATGAATATTGTGATGGTGTTATGGCATCGGAGCCGATATGAGCTCTTACTAGAACCACGAGCTCGTCTGAGCAGTAAACATACAGCCGCTGCTTCAGACCCGCGGTGCGGCTGACGGCGGGCTTGCAGGCCTTTGAGACTTGCCCGACCAAGAACTCGCCGTGCGCATCGAATACCTATTGCCCAGAGTAATTAATAGTGACTACATACGGGTGAGAAATTAATACTTGCTCGGGAATAGTCGTAATTCTTTGTTTCAAACAAATAACCACGACCATTTCCGAGCAACTGGCCTCCCGCCCGTGGTCTTTGTGGTTGTTGGTAGAAAAGGTGTGGCCTGAAGTGTGGTAGGAATTGTGGTGGGGTGGTAATAATAGTGATGGTTCGGAGACTCGAGGGCGATCCATTATCACTGATGATGGAACGCCTCGAATCCCCGAACCAGCAGACTCCGAAAATTCACGTAGCGGCAGATGTTGGCTTGTTCTCCATTGTTATGACCGGAATGTTGATCTTGTCCTTGGAGTTGTGCAGGAAAACAGAAAAGTCAGGCGTTCGGAGGGTGGCATTTTCGCTGTAACCAGTGATTATCGTAGACCCACTGGTGTCAGGGGACTATCACCAAACATCCATCTAAAGCAATATCAGCATCTACCATGACCGCATCATCTGCATTACCATCACCGTCAAGGTAGAATTGTTCCACGTCCTCCACGCCCTCATCGCCCTCCATATTTTCAAAGTCCGCTGGACCGCTGCGGAGAAGACGATTTTCACGTTCGATGTAGCCCTGGAGATTGATTTCTCCGTAAAAGTGGTGCCAATGACTCTCCAAAAAGTCAGATTCTTGAGCTTTGCCGCTGAGTAGGATTTCAGTCGGACATCATGTGGCTGTGGCATCAAAATACCGGTAACTAAACTCAAGCCAAAGTTACTCGCGAGGTCCTGACTCCTCAGGCCTCCGAGTCAATCCCCACTGGCAGCCGTCAGCCAATCGCGCCGCATAGCCTCTTCAGCATGCCCTTTGACTATACAAGTCTCCCAGGAATGTACCGACCACGCATGGATGACGAGGGCAAGCGCATCCCTGGTATCAAGGTACGTGTTCCTGTGGCTCTCATCCTTCATCGTTCCGGTCTAAAAGCTTTTGTAGATTGCTCTATTGATGGCAACACCACTCGACCGTCTTCCTCGAGGGCTCCGGCCCCGCCATGGGTTCCACCTGCAGCCGCCAATGTTTCATTATGGCTGGATACTTCCATATGGGCACATCCAGCGCGTCGGGAGGAAGCATGATTTCCTCGTCTTGGAGCTTGATCCTGAAGCCTCTGATGATGAATTTGGCGAACTCGACGAATTTGAAAGAAACCTCCCTAATTATGAGGACACCCTTGAGAAGCTCGCCCCGATGCTTCAAGCCCGAGGGGTGAGCACATGTAAACTGGAGGCCATTGTGGTTAGACATGACCCGCCGATTGCCATTTCACTCACGACAAACTATGTGGCGGGTAACCTAACGCCTCCTGAAGAGGAGATTGCAATCATTCAAAATTTTCTCGAGTTCGACTCACCCCCGAAATGGCTTCTCAATGGTGCGAAAGGTCAATGGCGCTACCAAACTATGAAATACGTCAAAAAATAGGTGCGATTGGACTGCTGCTGTCACTAGGCCACTTACTGATGCTCTTCCCAGGGGGCGGTTTTTTTTGCTATGTGCTCGATTGTACCCGTCAACCCATACTTTCTGCAAGCGAATTTCGCGCGTTGTTCAATCATCTACTATCCGCTATCGTTGTTCAGAATAAAATGCACGCTACCATCACCTTGCATATATGACCCACGTTCCTATACTTCAAATGTCTCATGCGGCGTACGATTAAGTCTAACTCCCTTCGCGTAGAAAGCGGGGGAGAATGGCCTCCGATTTCGGTGCTGGCTACCTCACAATTGGATATATTTGTTGTCAACTCATGCCCTCTGCTCTCCCGCGAACCCCCAATTCCACAGCCCGACCCCAACCCGGCACCGCGTGGATCGCGCTCAAAATTGATATGTATGCTCCACATCAGAACAATGTATGCGAATGTAGACAATGACTCACGCAGGAAGCAGGAGCAAGACGAAACCTGTGGATTCTCAGATACGCGATCCGGAGCTACATGCCGTATTCTTCTGGAAACAACTGTGCTTGGTTCCAGATACGCATACTGGTGTGCTAACACCAACCTCTTTAGGCCAAGTCCTCGCGTGGAGCGCACGCCAGGTAAAATAGCCTTGGTAAAGTGTCCCAGTAGGTCCCAGTCGGAATGAGCCGACCTCAGAAATGGCAACTTGGCCTAGAATGTTGGGATTCTTTCTGCAGTTACATAGTTGTGGAGCCATTCCTTGATTTTATGCCTCCCCGTTTAGATCAGACGGGCATGCACCGTTCTGATGGAAAATAAACTAGGATTCAAAACAATTAGGCGGACTTTGATGCCCTGGTCAGTGATTGACTACATTCACAATCCGCTCGCGCATAGCATTGTCGATATCTGGCGCGCGACCGCTACTGGTGTTTGAGCGGGCTTTCGCGGGCCCACAGAAGCCCACAGATGGTCAGGCGAGTATATGTTTGACCCCAAATACAACGCCCCCAAACCAGTATTCACCCCGATTCACAACTGTAAAAATGCATATTATCCAACTACAATTATAGGAAATTACAACCCAAAACGATCGAGCCACTTTTGTCTTTCCCGAGTACCCAGCTTGACACATGAAAATCCCCTGGGTTCCACCAATTCGGGACAGTGGCAATGGAATGATGACTCGGCATGCATATCTGATGACGCGTCGTGACAGCATTCTCGGTTCGTTTGGTCTCCGAGACTATCTACGATGGATCCTTACCGTTGCTCCGGAGTGGGATGAGTCAGAATAGTTTTTTCTAGCCGTCTATACGACAGAAAAACCTTTCTCGACATGTGAAGCTACTCAACGATCTAGAGGATATCATGAGATGTGTTTAAGGCGCCCACCCCGATTGGCGAGCCCAACACCCGCTGGCGGGTCCTTTATAATTCTTTGCCGATAGGTGGGTTATACCAACCTCCGAGCCAAACGCGCCTTGGTCAGGGACTCCCTGTGGCTCGCTATTTTCCAAATTTCCAAATTACCGTGCTGGAAACCATTCATCACCCCAAATATTTTCGCCTTTACCTCCCTACAGATACATCGCCCCTCCAGGTTCCACAATCTCGTCCGATCTCTGCCCGGGCGTTTTTCCGCTGTCAGCCGCCCAATTTCCTTGTACTCCGACACCGTTCCCTTGCCCTACCCCTAGGGACACTCGCACACCCGCCAGAGCGGAACCCCGGATGGCTGCGGCGTATGGACGAAAATCAAGGGTGATAATTCGATCACGGTGATTGCCACTAGTTATCGATATCCAGGCTCCAGCATGGTGGTGTGTATGCGCCAGCATTGCTTATATCTGATTCTCGCTTAAACAGGATTTGACTCGGACAACGGATTTACACCGTTGTACCTTTTTACTCCTGGTGGCTCCGATGTTGGGTTGAATTTGGAGCGCCAGCAGGAGCCCCATCACATGGACCACATGCACGAGAATTTAGAAAGCCCAGAATTATCCAAGACGCCATTGTGATGGAACGAGGTCAACGGGGCTCCCCGGTCCCGTAACCACAGGAGCGGACGCCTGGATGGGCCAGGTAAAGATTTACAAGGGAAACAGCCCCAAAACGGACGTGGTTCGGTGGTGGTCGGGATTCTGTTGGAATACGATTCGCATCGCCAATCTTTAGCATTACTACGTTATCCCAGAGTGAAAGGGTCTAATTCGCAGCCTTCTTTATTCCATAAATTGTTCCGTATTCAAAAAGTCAATGAAACAAAGACTTGCGCTAGTAGCTACTACAAAACCGGAGGCAGTCCAAGCATAACCCGTGTCAGCCGGGCGCAGTGAAACACCCAAGTCGGGCCAGCAGCCCATCCCCCAGCAGCTGTATGCCTCATGGTTTCAACATTTCCGAGCCGGGTTTTCATTCTCGTGAGTCTACTGCTTATCCACCATATCAAGGCGGTTGGTCGCGGAGACTTGGAGCACCGGCGGCGACCCAGCTTGTAGATGACCAACTGTGACTTTGATTAATGAGTTTGCATATTGTCAATTGACGGTAACCATCGACAATATGCAAACCCACCGTCAATTATTGACACCAGTGTCTATCGACGAATTATTGTCATCCGATTTTCCATCTGCCTTGAGCTGATTACTTTAACGATATCAACCAGAAAATAGTTAGTAGACCTAACTTGGGTTTCAGCCGGATGAGGTTGAGCCAGTAATAGTTCGGGTGAATAGCGGTCGGCGTGTGGGCGCTGAGCACACTGGATTCAACCTCGTTGGATCATCAGAGATTTGCCGACGAGCATCCGATGCTGCGATGTTGTTTGTGCTGGCTAGCTGGGTCTTGGCTCTTTACCAGTACCATATGGCCACCTAATATCAGTGTGTTCCATCTATTCGAAACTCGGCAATACGGCCTCATAT
Organism: Infundibulicybe gibba; assembly: GCA_015501065.1. Taxonomy (NCBI): domain Eukaryota; kingdom Fungi; phylum Basidiomycota; class Agaricomycetes; order Agaricales; family Omphalinaceae; genus Infundibulicybe; species Infundibulicybe gibba. The sequence continues at coordinate 58,268 of JADNYI010000133.1, forward strand.
TAGCACGTACACATTCATATCATTTGAATCCCACGACCTGCCCGGCTTGAAATGCCAGATCCTCATGGATTCTGCTGCCAAATCTGCAGTCATAGCCCACGCACCGACGGAACCTCTGCTCCGGTCCACCACAGGTCTTTCTGAAATGATCCGACGCTCCGAACGGATGGACTCTCATTATTGCTGAACGGGAATCGGGATGAGTCAGAATAGTCATTTTTTCCAGCTGTCTCTACGACGGAAAAGCCCATGCTTGCTATGCGAGGCGACGATTCAACGGCCTAGAGGATATCATATGTAGGGCGTGCTTGAAGCGCCCGCCCGATTGGTGAGTCCGTGTTGGCCAGGAAGTTCGAACGCCCGCTGGCAGGCGCTTCGTAATTCTTTGCTGAGACTGTCGACAGACATATCATACCAACCTCCGAGCTAAATGCACCTTGACTATGAATTCGCTAAATCACCGCGCTGGAAACCACGGCGTCGCGGTTACAACACTGGACTTATTGCACCTATTTGACGTATTTCATAGTTTGGTAGCGCCATTGACCCTTCGCGCCGTCAAGATGCCATTTCGGGGGTGAGTCGAACTCGAGAAAATTCTGAATGATGGCAACCTCCTCTTCAGGGGGCGTTCGGTTGCCCGCCACATAGTTTGTCGTGAGTGAGATTGCAATCGGCTCCTCGAGTCTAACGATAGTGGCCTCCAGTTTGCATGTGCTCACCCCCGGGCTTGAAGCATCGGGGCGAGCTTCTCAAGGGTGTCCTGGTAGTTAGGGAGTGTTTTGTTAAATTCGTCAAGTTCCCCATCAGAGTCCGGGATGATCTCCTCCAAGACAAGGAAGCCGTGCTTTTCCCCGACGCGCTGGATGTGTTTGTCTGGGAGTATCCAACCATAATGGAACATGGGTGGCTGCAGGTGGAACCCATGGCGGGGCCGGAGTCCTCGAGGAAGACGGTCGAGTGGTGTTGCCATCAATAGGGCAGTCTACAAAGGTTTTAGACCGAAAGATGAAGGAATGGGAGCCATAGTTGCACGTACTTTGATGCCAGGGATACGCCTGCCCTCGTCATCCATGCGTGGTCGGTACATCGCTGGGAGACTTGTATAGTCAAAGGGCATGTGGTGCAAAATTGGTTTGGCGGCCGCTGGTAGGATTGGGAACCTCCCAAGCGAGTGATTGATCGGTATATACTGGTCGCAACTCTGAGTGGGATCTGAACCGATCTGCACAGTGCAATATGTTGGCCCGCACCCACACGGTCAGGTGATCGCCCGATGGAGGACAATCCAAGTCTTTTCTAGGCATCCAGTCTGCGAACTCGTTTACCGAGAGCCCGAAGATGGTTAGTGGCAACCCGACAAGCCCCAGCACAGTAAAACATATAGCGGGGGGCGATACGCGTATAAGTCCGAGATCGTAACCCTAATCAAAATCCAAGTCCTCGGAAACAACTCAAGGTCCACACGAAACTGTATATATATACAAGGAGTCGTACCAATGTCATATAGTCGCGCACAAGTCCATATATCACCCACACTCGGAGAGACCCCCCGTAGCGCCAAGACCACATCAGCGGAATAGCATCCTACCATCCACCTACACGCCCGGCTTCCCCTCCCGCGGGACATCGACCTCCTCCCACTCATCCAGCGCCTCCTGTACGCCTACGGCACCATGCGCGCCCGCGCTGCGCCGGGTGACGTGGATACGAAGCACAGAAAGCCCATGCGCGGCGGCGAAAACGATGATTTCGCCCACAGCAATGCCGACGATATAGGCGGCGAGGAGCGCGTGTTGCCTTTTGGGGTCGAGGAAGGTGTACGCTGTGTTGATGGTCAGACCCCACACCGGGGCTAAAATAGATTGGGCGACGTACTGTAGAACCCTTGGGTGGCGTGGGTGATGTACGCTACGCCGAGGTAGCCGGCGAGCATTAGTTCACATGGCATGATGTGGAGCCAGGGAAGTGGAGGGGCGTTCGTTCCGAGGAGCTCGAAGAGCGTGAAAACCGTGTTCAACGCGTGAACGGAGATGTTGTCCCAGGCTAGGCGTGGGTAGTTGAGCAGATGCAGATGCAAGGAAAGGACGGAGGCACATACTATCGAATGTCGTGGCAAACGTGTCGGGGGAAGACAAGAGGGCCCAGAAGACGACTGTGACGAGCGGAGCTAGGCGCATAATACGTCAGCGCGTAGAAGACGGTCAGCAGGGGCGCATACCAAATGTGACGACGGACGAGTAAAGAACCGTGTGGAGGTATTGGAGTATCCGAGGCCAGCGCTGAAGAGGATACCCAGTAGAGGAATGTGATGTGTGAAGAGCGTAGGATAGGGTCTGTGTTCCGGAAGCGAAAAAATAGGCGCAGACACCGATATAGGATAGGTGGGTGAAGTACGAAAAGAACCTAACGAAATCATCCCAATAAGCTTTTCTCGTTTACCTGGGATGAGACAGCGCCACGCACCCAGCAGCAACCTTGAGTCTAATGCCATCCCAGATGAGCGTGAACAGAAGGGTAACGAGCGTATACAGCGCGATGGAAAGACGTATCGCCGCCAAAGCGAGTGGGGAGAAGAAGGGGGATGTGACGAGACGGTGTGCGGGGTCGAAGGGTGCCATGGGTTGCCAGCTCGTCTGCAGCTGGGCGAGCGCCGCTTCCACAGGGTGGGGGTCCGGTTTTTAAGAAGCGAGAGCGGGGAACTGGGGTTAGATCCTGGCTCGTCGCGAGAGGAATACAGAACAAGGGATGTTGCCAGCAATGTGGAAGCGGCGGGAGGTGGCACAACAGGACTGATCGGCACACAAATGTAAATGGGAAAAAAGAAAAAACAGGAAATTCGGCCATGCGCACTATTTATGTAACCCAGCTACCGATTTGCTTCTGCCTCCTCAGGTGTTGGGACTTGAGCATCATGATGGACCGGGACCAGATACTTGCGGCACTTGACACATGCCATTGTGAATCATTCCCTGCTAGTGCTGCCAGTGTCTCTATAGGGTGTATAGGGTTGTCAGAACGGGATAGCTCGGAATCCGGCCCGGACTCGCTCAGGTTACCCGACCTGGCCTACTACGACTCCCTCAAGGTAGCCAAATGGACATGGAAACACCATCGTTGCCATAAATCCTTGTAGCATGGTACAAGTAAAAGATGTTCAACCGAAATAGCCCCGGGTTGTGGTACGTGAATAACTTGATGAACAGCGATCAACTGATGTTGACAGCCGTAGCTTGGGAAACTTGGCATTATCAGGAATCAGCCTGATTTGAGCCGGGGCGCCCGCGGAAAAGCGGCTTGTTCTGGGTAGCCCACCATCAGCAAGCTGTACGGGCCTGGTTCTTGTCGCAGGCCGGCCGCTGCGGCTCGAATGCTCCACGGCTACGTTGCGAACACTGGCAGCTCAGTCAAGACTGTCTCGGGATACGAAGCCCAATATGGGCTGCTTTCTCCGGGTAGGGTTCGACTTGCAAGATCAAGATCGAAATACCATCATAGCACCGCACAGCACATCCCCAGCCCTACCCGCTTTTCAATCCGCCCTCATGGTTGTATACGATCATATCACGATTCAAATGTCCGGGGAGCATCTACGTCAGCCCCTGCCACGTAGGAACGTATATATACCCCCCTTCCCTGCTGGTTCACAATCATGCTTGTGCACCCACCCCCCGGCGCACCTGTATCCTCTATTCGACGCTTTCCCACACCGCTTGCTATTACAAGACACTTGGTCGACTGATGACTTCTGGTACAACTGCTCGTTGTTCCTATAAGCCACCTATACCCGAGTCGTCAGGACGAAGCCCAGGCGGGACCCGCTATTCCATGTTTACCGTCCACCCAAGCCACATGTGACATCCCGCTCGCCTCGCTCCACCACTCTCATCGCCTAGGGTATCCATCTCGATGAAACTCCTGCGCCATGTATATTCGCTTAAGGGGCCATCGAGTGGAATGAGGCTCTCAATGAACGCTATCTATCGGGCTGGATATATACTTGTTCTGCGCGGAACACGTCTCGAGCTCAGACGAATTGAATAGTGGGGGAGAAGGTCCCGGCGGGGACTCCGTAACACTACGAGCAACGTGGTTCCGAGGCGACCACAACGACCGCTGGGAGCGTCTGCATACCCATCACTTTCGCTGTCAGCCGGATCTGGTCATTGTCCCGCCATGAAGGGCTGGGATCTCCGAAACACACTGCTTGGGCGGTTCTATCGTGAGACTTGGCTATTTCGCCTGAATCTCCAGCATTTCCCTCTACCTATATCCTCACAACTGGACTTTGACGCCGCCAAACGCCTTCGTCTTGTGCTTATGGCGCCCGTTTACGTTGCAGTCATGAGTCCCGAGAACCCTGGACGATGGCCGAACAATGTGGCTGATATCAACGCAACATCGCCCAAGCGCACTCTAAAGTTCGGATGGCAAGGAACACGATCGCAAAATCCAAACGCAAAGGGTATGTATTATTTCGAATAGTATCACAACAAGTACATTATGATTGTTACAGCATGATTGTTACAACAGGCCGAAGGAGGAGATTTAGTCCGGGGTATCGACAGATGGAGCGCGAGGGGTGGTTTAAACAATAGCGAAACTGCAGGACGAGTGTCAGTATGGATCACTGCAAACCTCAAGAAACAACATACGCTTCGGATCGCCACTCATGACCAGTGATTGCAGCCTCATCTTTCTCGGCCGTCCTATTGACCCATCCGGCCGGGTGACCGGTAGTCGAAAGAATGGAGTTGCGTTTGTTCGAAACGACCTTGAACTGCGAGGCCCTTTCACTTGATTTGATTGACGCTTCTTCCTTCTTGCGCTGGAATAGCTATGATGGGTGAATTATAGTACAGTAATTCACGCGTGTAGTTTGGACTTACGCTCTGCAATACCTGTGTCCGGCTCTCGCCTTCGTTCGCCTTGGCGCTCGCCATGCGATCCCTCACGCCAACGAGCTGGCCGTCAACGTATTCAAGACCGGTGGTGATGGCATCGGCGATCGCTTTCTGGATTTGCTTCTTCACAAGACCAGTGGCGAGAGGCTTAAGCGTCTTGTACAGGAAATCGTGCTTCGAGTCCCGGATGGAGAATTTGAGGGTATCAACTTTGACGTGTACGCCTTCGACTTTGAATACCGAAGTCTGGTCTTTTCCTGCACTGACAAGCGTAACGGTGGCCTGGAGAATGATATGAGCGGATTGCCCTCCTGCGATGCATGCCACTTACAGTTAGACCTTCGCCACCGAGGATGACGTCGGCAAGCCCAGAGTCCGTCAGCTTTGGAATTCCGGTCTTCTTCCTGAAGTAGAACGCCACATCTCTCATGTCGGCCTGCATCTGGCCGAACGTCAGCGTGAATCGATGGTGCGATTCGTCCTTGATCGCATTATATGGGGAGAATTTGACAAAGTTGTGCGCTTCGAGGGAAATGATATTGGGGAATAGGTTGCGCCCGGAGAGCGTGAGGTTCTCCACAACGAGATCCAGCGACTCGTCGGTGTACTCGATGCGGGGGATGGGGAGGTAGCCAATCTAGAAAAGGCTCAGAATATGAAAATAATAGGAACGGGGACCTTCTACCTTATCAACAAGTGCCGGGAGGATAACCTTGCGGATATCGCCCCATAGCTCCTTCTTGAACTTGAGGCTTCCCTCGCTGTCGAACAAGAGATCCCTGGTCAACCTTGCCCAATCTTCACCGAACCGGGAGTTGAGCTGATCGGACAGGTATGAGCGTACGTCAATACGGGGCAGGGTATCAACCTACAGGGTCTTCGCCCATGGCTCTGAACCAACTTCCAACGCTGTTGAACAGATCATCAAAGTGGTTCTTGTACTTGTCATCGTAGAATTGACGCCCGGATTCGCGAAGGGCGCTGCCCTGGGTGTTGCAGTCGGGCTCAAGAACATATCCAGGTTCGAGGAGGACCTAGGGAGTGATGTGAGTTTCTGGTGGAAACAGGATCTGTGCCCATATTACCTTACGGACGTATGAATCAACGCTGCGGAACCAATCGCGAAGGCCTTCGTCGCGCCTCGCGTCGGCAATAAGCTTGTTGACAGCGTCAGTTACCACTGAGAGGCTCTTTCCATTCGCAAATCGTTCAAGGAGGGTGCGAAGCTCGTTGATGGCCGTGCGGAGGGATGGGTCCTATCAAAATCGATTAGAATGAGCGAATGTATGTGGAAAAGGACATACGTTGGTGACCTTTTGGCCGTGGTCTTTGTTGTCGTTCACAGCGGTCTTTCCGTGAGTTGCGTATTCTTCAAGGTAGCTGAGAAGCCAGCGGAGGGAGCCTTGGTAATCGTCGTGCTTCTGGCACTCGATAATGACCTGCGATGGAATGTTAGAATGATTGATTGTCCATGAAATAAAGAGATACGAACCTTTTTGCCTCGATAGATGAATTGGTCGCGGCGCTCTTCTGGGAAATATTCCTCGGTAAGGAATTCTTTACCACGCTCGTAATGTCCATTGACGCGGTCTTTGTGTTCCTGGGGTACTTTATCAGAAAACCCGTCCTAATTAAATTTAGTATATGCGCTGAAACTGCCACTGAATACACTCACCCGCAGGCCCCTCATGCGATCCATTATCCCTTGCTTTTTAACGTCTGCTTCCTCCTTCTTGGCCTCCGCGGCTTCGGGACCACCTTGGCGTACATCTTGAGCATGGCCTCTCGCTTGGTCTTTCGCATCTTCCTTTGCCAAGGTTCCTTGGACCCGGGCGCGGTCGGCTTCGTCTTTGGCGCGTTCGACATGGCCGGCGGCTTCGGTCCTGGCTTGATGGCCGGTGATCTCTCTATCATTGGCTTGGTCGTGGATGCGCGCGCCGTTGCCAAACTCTTCCCTTGGATGTTGGGAAACTTTGACGTCGGTGCCCGGAATGCGAGCCTCGGGTACTGGTGTTTCGTTGTGTCCGGCCGTCCGCCCGCCTCGGGTGATAAACTGATCTTGCGGTGCTGTATCGTCCACGCGGGAGAGGGCGTCTGCGTCAGGCGCAATGGCACCGGCGGCCTTGGACGCGCCGCGTGCGAGCAAATCACGGCCGATGAGTGAGAAATCGGAGAGAAGTTTGCGAACTTCAGAGTTGGTGAGGACGAGTGATAGGAGTGTGCGGAGGTGTCGGACGGCTTGAGAAAAGAATGGTTAGTTTGAATGTTGCTCGAATTGGGAGATGAATCATACCTTCGTCGGCATCTGTACGGGCCTTTTCTGCGTCGACGGGGATGGCCTCGCTGGGGTCCTTCTTGAAATGCTCAGTGTCGACGTCTCTGGTATGCCAAACAAAGTTCTGGAAGAGTTCGTCTGCATTCTTGTCTTGGACCATCAGCCGTGCGGTATCGATGATGTCACGAGTGTCTTGGATGAGTTTTTTGCCGTCTGGGGAGAGCTTGTCGAGCTGGACGGGCGAGTGGTCGAGAACATATTGGAGGGTTTGGTCTATTTGCTGATTTGAGGGCATGCGGCCCTGCCTGAAGGCTTCGATGACGCCGTATAATCGAATCTGAAACAGATTAGCGTTCAAGTTGATGAGAAGAACGAGATAGGCCAACCTTGCGGTCGACATCGGCGTCTTTGGCGGCTTTGTTGACGGGGTCAACGACGGAGCCGGGTGCTGGTTTCGCACTGATATCTTTTTGGGCGGTGGGGAGAGACATGGTTGAGAATAAAGAGATGGAGCGGGGGGTGGCTCTTTAAATAGGTTGGGATTGATGACGCTTCTTCGTCATCTAACGTCATGTCAACCTTTTTTGGGTAGCTCGTTGCCTTTTGCGGAGTGATGTCATTGGTGTTCTCCACCCAAACCCCTCCACCCACACTGACGACATTTTTACCAATTTCATTCAATCCCATTGCACGCAGCGACGATCGCTGGCCGGCCGGAGACAATGGCCATCTTTATCGACAGATACAGACCATAATGTGGTTTTGAGTGAATCTGATACCGACACATTGTCACGAAAGTGGAAGTGAGCAAGATGGCTACAGTGGGGCCAGGAATCACACTAAGGGGTGATGTCAACAGCTGAACAATTTCGCCACCGAAGCGAGTAATTGGGAAAGAGATCGGGGCAACTGTGGAGACTGGGTCGAGCGTCATCGACAGGAAACCTTTCATAGAGATGCAGGGAACCTTTCATAGAGATGATCGGCTTAAAAATGGTTATCAAGAGCGCCTCAATGGATGAATCGATGTTGGCCAGGGTCAAATCCATCCAACACGGTCATCAAGCCGCTATCGATTACCACTCGTCACAGTCAAACCAATTTGAATCCAGGGCGTATGTCCAATCCTACGACTAACACCCCATCGGTTAGACGGAGTCCAAAACCAAACTTCTCAGTCGTTTCCGGATCTCCTACTTCCATCGTGTATTCAGGAACACACGACTGCAGCCCCCTCGTCATGGTAAGTGTTCCCTGCCCTGGCATCCCTCCACCGACTGATTGCACCCCCAATCTAGCCGACCGATCGATGAGGCGCCAGTGCAATGGGCGGATGGGGAGTTGGATTTAAGTTGGATGGTTCGTGGTCTCAATAGAAACACATTCCGGCGAGATGTGGGAATTAGTTTAGGAAGGGTGGGCGCGCGCGCGAAGGACTCCTTCCGCTGTTTCCCCACAAAGGTTCATGAAACGGCGACCGACGATTTTAGTTTAAGCAGAGCCGGCCAGCCGCGATCAATGGTGCATGTCTTCCAAGCCCGATTAAGATGTGGATTCCAAGACCAACGAATACGAACAGATGTGATTCCGGATTCCGGATATCGCCCCTACACCTCCCCTAGGTTGACAGATATCCAAGGTGCGAGGAGTGGATATGTTGGGACGGAAGAAAGAATGGCAACTCTGGAGGGAGGATCGATGCAGCCAAGACAGGAAGTAGCGTAAAGTAGGATTCGAATTGGATGGCCAACGATTCCGGTAGCCAGCCTACGTCCAGTTTTCTCAGTCCTCCTACACCAAGGGTCATGATGACAGTATCGTCATGTAAAATGCTTGTGGCTGCCTAGATAGCATTTGGCGCTATGTATGTGCAGCGCATATCGATACCAGAATCAGATAGGATCTTGAGCGTTGTCGTGCTATTGCATTCGTTGCTTTCCTCCCTTCGAACGGCACTAGCCGACAGTCTCGCTAGATTTGACCTAGGCACTGACACTGACTGTTGTCATCTCTTGATGGATGTCGTGAGGAATCCAGAGATGGCCGCGGCTAGGCCACAATTCGCTGCTCTTGCTAGCTGTCTCCCATTGGCGGTGTGTTGAGGACCAGGTCGAGTTGGGTCAGCGAGCTACTATTGATGAATCAGAATGATGTCTTCGGTCCAGGCATCAAGTCGAAAACGGCAACAAACATAATCTCGTACCCAGATGTTAGGGAGTGCCACGCCCAGAACTACAAGCGACGATATTCACAGACCACGTAGGCCCCGGCCCAGTCCCGCTAGCGTATTTCCCACTTTGATGCGTTTTATTCACTGCCGTTATCTAGCAAGCGCCAGAACAAAGTCCAAATGCCTGCGTGGCAGCGACCGTAGTCTTGAACCTCAAGCCGGTACCACAGAAAGCCGAATGAGACGAAGCACTAACAGTTCTGAAAATTTGTGTTCCGTAACTCAATAATGATTTCGTCCTCATTCGCAATCGTTGGGAGCATGGACACCGACAGACCTGCCATCTGATGTATGTGATCGTAAGTTAGAAGCCTCGCTGGAAAAAATTAAACCTAATGTACCAGAGAGGGCCAACCAATATATTCAGCAAACAGATGGATAGCACACGCAAAATTACTCACCCAAGAGTGCACCGTTTTCGACCCTCTTATGGGCTACAAAACCAGCGGCTTGCCCCCGGAAAAGCTCTGAAGCTTGTAGAATATACTGCGTTGTATATCATAGATGGATACGAGAGTGGTGTCTAGCGGCGGTGGTGGCCGTTGGTATATCAGCGAATTCTGGAGTGTGAGCGTCGTGGTCACGGTTGTCCGGCTCGGGCGCCAGGGTTTGGGCGCGGCAATATTACATAATCCGGATTCGCTTGGGTCTTGGAAATAACAATCATTCGCTGACGTAGGCTTCATGCTGAACTCAGCCGACCACCGCTTGCGGGAACTTCTCTGGTGGCCAGATGCATTTGTGGGTTTTAATAATTATTATGTGGATTAATCCATGCCATTCAACGGTCTCCGGAGACGCGATGTTTGGGTCTGTCAACGTCGATCTCCAGGGGTTAGAAGTGCAATCTAGTTGCCCAATGCCCATACACACAAAGCCACCTAATCAACTAAATCCGCTACCTGACGGTGGTATTGTCGAGGCTTATATTTAGCCCGTGCCTGCCATGCCAGACATGTTGAAGGTGGGTTCTCCATTTCAAATTCCACCCACGGGGATCGTTTAATTCACACATGATTTTCAGGCCCCCTCGTTGGCGACATTACGGATTGCGCGATATGCCCTCGTTTTCGGGCCCAAATCTATCTGGTGAAGTGTTGAGCAGGATATCACCCAGCTGCGCCAATACCCATTGATGCCGCCCCCTGATTCCCACGCTTTCAGCTTGGGTGCCTATCAGAGTCTCGCGACTTCCAGCGAACACCAGAAGCCCAGGCTATGTGCGTAATCCGCTGGCCCGGGGATGCGCCCACGTATGGTCACAAGGGAATGGGCCTAGAGTGTCGGACACGTCAGAAACATTGTGAAATAGCACGCAATTACCAGAGTAGTGTAAGTCTCCTCCTATCCGCAATGTTCTACTCCATTGGCGGTTCTCTTATCTTCCTAGGTGCTCTGTACGCTCTGGCCCTATCATTATGGAGGTTATTCTTTCATCCCTTGTCGAAGGTCCCTGGACCACCCCTCGCCGCGATCAGCACCTTTTACGTAGGTTATTTCGATATTTTCCAAGGAGGAGGAATGGTCGACCAGCTTGAAATCCTCCACAAGAGATACGGTGTGGTAGATCTACTCCGCTTATTGGGTGATTGGCCAAACTAATATTCGGTAGGCCGCGCAGTAAGGATTGGCCCTAACCAAGTAAATAAATTTACTACTGGTCACGAATGCTCTTCACAGTACCTCACAAGGTTCACTTTGATGATTCGGGGGCGTATGACGTGATCTACTCTACGGCTTCAAAACTCACAAAGGACTCGCGCTTGTATAATTCGTTCAACCAGTCGGAGTCTTCCTTCGGCCTTGTCGATCCTCAGCTCGCCAAAAATAGGAAGGATGCTTTGCGGTCTCTATTTTCCAGGCGCGCCATCCTCAATCTTGAAGCAATTGTTCAGGATGCGGTGTGTATTTGGTTTCATTATCATGGCACTGGATATAACATCAACGTCAGGTCGATAAACTTGTGAAAGCACTCGCTGTGTACGAGAAACACCGAAGGGCTGCCAACATCCACATGGCATTCCTCTCGACATCAATGGAAGTAATAACATCATATTGCTTCGCTCAATCCTTCAATTCGCTTGGCTACCAAAACTTTGACCATCCAATACTCCTCGCGCTGGAGTCCCTCGGACCGGTCTTCTGGATTTTACAACAGCTGCCATTTCTCTCTCCACTGATCTTCAACATGCCGCAATGGATCGCTAGTATCATCAGCCCAGATTCGGCAGCATTCGCGAAATACAGAATGCATCTTGGTTCCCAAATCGATAAATTCCTGGCAAATCCGAGCTTGCTGGATAACGCTGAGCATGAGATTGTGTACCACCACCTCATTAGCTCCAAGCCCGGAAAGCAGGAAGCGACGCCATCAAGACAGTCCCTACTCGATGAGGCCATCACCTTAGTCGGCGCGGGGAGTGATACCGTCGGGAATACGTGTACCATTGGTACCTTCCATATCCTAGGAAACCAGGACATCCATCGACGTCTGTTTGAGGAGCTCACAAGTGTGTGGCCGGACAGAGGCTCGCTCATTGCCCTCGAGACACTGGAAAAGTTACCGTACCTTGTGTGTTCTGTCTTGACGGACCCGTTTAGCGTGTATAATACTGACCCATACCCACACTATAGACGGCAGTGATCAAAGAATCGATGAGGATGTCTCATGGTATAGTGACACCGCTGCCGAGAATTGTGCCGAATGATATGGTGATCGCAGGTGTACACATCCCTGCTGGGGTACGCCCTCCGACCTATTCTTGCAGAAGTCCTGGTTTGACCAGGCTGTGCCGGTAGACATCTGTAGCGATGGGTGCGACTTTCATGCACAACAATCCCCATGTCTTCCCAGAGCCCCACCAATTCCGTCCCGAGAGGTGGCTGGAACCGAATTCCCGCATCTTGGAGAGCCACCTGGTGCCATTCTCGAAGGGTCCGAGGAGTTGTATCGGAATCAAGTGAATCGCGCGACTTCTTCATCCCTCGTGATACTCACGTCCATTTTTGCCAGCCTTGCGTGGTGTGAGTTATATCTTATTTTTGCAAGTGCCTTCCGGAAGCTTGAGATGGAAGTTCACGACACATCGTAAGTTCCTCAAAAATGGGTCAATCTGTAGATTCCATATCCCCACAGAGTTCACGATTTGGACTTCGGCGCATATTTCCTACCTAAATATCGCGGGAAACAATTACACGTTAATGTCCAGCGCAGATCAGTGTAGGGGCAATAGATGTTCTTGTAAGTTGTAACACGTTTGTCGAATTAGCAACCATTTTGAACCTCAGCCCCATCACAAATCCACGAAGGTTGGCTCAAGTGAACCAAGAGCCTAATAAGGAACCATTTAATTATGGCGAATTATTAGGACTTGCTATGGCGTCCCCTTCATTGTTTCGCCTTATCCAGTCACTTCAATTCCACTACAATGAATATTCGTTCGCAGTTCGCCGGTGCATATTATAATCCGTTTATTTAACGACGGACGCAGAGGTACCCGTCGACCAAGGCCTGAGCCTTGGTTCCGTTACAAGTGTATGTATTACGGTATACTGTTAGGCTTGTTAGCTATTCTAAGGGAGGTGTCTAGTGAGACGTTCGCCGGTGCATATTAGCCCCAGATCACATAAGCCCCAGATCTAGTCCCACTGTATTGACTATCTTCAAAAAGTGCTCAAACTGACGGGTGCGAAGGTCCGAATGCGCATGTAGGCAGTGATAGTAGTTTAGAACCTCGGGCCAACACTACAAAAAAACCAAATGAGACGAAGCCAGCGCATCAGCGGTTTGTAAAATTGGTGTTCCGTAACTTTCGGGGAAAATCAAGAGGGGTTTTTGGCGCGATATTTTTGTATTAGTGGGAGCTGCCATATCAGCGAATCCGAGCGCGGTTGGTGAACATATTGTGCGGTCCAGTTCGGTCGGAATTTGGGTGGCCATCTATTAATATTACATAATCCGAACTCTGACACTCGAGTTTACTTCAAGAGACCTGTTCAAGTTATTCAACATCCAAGACTGGCAGCACTGGAAAATATTGAACTCAACCGACGTATACTGATGTATGACGTTGGCGGCAACCGATCCGGCAAGTACCACTATATAGCCACGTCGTCGACTCGTGTTGTAGACATCCAACCAATCCTACCTTGTGCGATGCGTCTCTGGCGTACGCGCCTCTGAGGCCTTGTGGGGTTCACCGGTCCCAATGTACTACCGCTTGCGGAAGCTTCTCTGATGACCAGGTGTGTTTGCGGATTGTCAATGATTGTTATATCTATATGAATTGATCCAAAATTGATCCATCTGGCAATCTAGTAATGATCTCCGGCAAATGCTCAAACGATTTCCGGAGACGTGATTTTTAGGTCTATCAAAATCTTCATGAAGCGATCTAATGCAATCCAATCGTCCAAAGTCACCAAATCAACCAACTTGCTAGCTTGGCATTGCTCGAGATATATATTCCGCTCGTGCTTGTGCCAGACACGCTCCATTTCAGGCTTCATTAGGCTCCCGGAATCTGTATGAGTAAATTCTCCAGGTTTATGACATCATACGTGATTTTCGGGCTCTCCCCATTGATAACATATGGACTGTGCGCTGCCTTCTTGGTTTTGATTTAAGTATTGTTGCCAGCTGAACAGCTTTTCCGTAGATATCGCCATCGTAGCAACGCCTCTCGTCGTCTTTTCGCGCTCCTAAAACTCAAATCCCACGCTTTCAGCTTGAACGCTTATCTGGGTCTCGCTACCTCCGACAAACCTTAGAAGCCCAAGCTATTTGTGTAGTCCGTTGAAGATGCGCCTATATATTCCCACATATGGGATGGGTCATGTCAGAGGCATTGTGAATAACACGCAACTATGAGAGCTGTATAGTCTTCTTTCTACCCACAATGTTCGACTCCATTGGCGGCTCTCTCGTCCTCCTAGGGGCCTTGTACGCGTTGACCCTGACGTTATGGAGACTATTCTTCCACCCCCTTTCCAAGATCCCTGGACCAACTATCGCCGCAATCACCACTTTCATATGGGTTATTTCGATGTATTCAAACGAGGAGGGATGGTCTACCAGTTGGAAGCCCTTCACAAGGAATATGGTGCGGCCTATCTGTTCTATCTACTTTGGTTGTTGGTCCGACTGTTATTCAATAGGCCGCGTAGTAAGGATTGGTCCCAACCAAGTAGGAAAACTCATTGGTGTTCGTGCGACGCCCTTTCACACAACCCCCTAAGCTTCACTTTAACGATCCGGAGGCGTACGACGCAATCTACTCTCCTGCTTCAAAATTCACAAAGGACCCGCGCCTGTATGACTCGTTCAACCAGTCACAGTCTTCCTTCGGGTTCATCGATCCACAACTAGCCAAAAATAGGAAAGATGTTATACGACCTTTGTTTTCTAGGCGCGCCATCCTCAATCTTGAAACAGTTGTTCAGGATGCGGTGTGTACTGGATTTTAATGTTGGGCCGTTGAAATACGACGTCGATGATAGGTTAAAAAACTCGTGAAAGCACTCCTTGTGTATGAAAAACCCCAAAGGGCTGCCAACATCCACATGGCATTCCTCTCGACATCAATGGAAGTAATAACATCTTATTGCTTCGCCCAATCCTTCAATTCGCTTGACTACCAAAACTTCGACCATCCAATGCTCGTCGCGCTGGAGTCCGTTGGTCCATTCTTTTTCATTGTCCAGCAGTTACCATTTCTCTCTCCGCTAGCCGTCAACATGCCGAAATGGATCGCCAGTATCATCGGTCCTGGTTCGGCAGCGTTCGAGGAATTCAGAATGCATCTTAGTTCCCAAATCGATAAATTCCTGGCAAATCCGAGCTTGCTGGATAACGCCGACCATGAGATTGTATACCACCACCTCATTAGCTCCAAGCATGGAAAGCAGGAAGCGACGCCATCTAGGCAGTCCCTGCTTGATGAAGCCACTGTTTTAGTCTCCGCGGGGAGCGATACCGTTGGGAGTACATGTACCATTGGTACCTTCCATATCCTAGGAAACCAGGACATCCATCGACGTCTGTTCGACGAGCTCAAAAGCGTGTGGCCGGAGAGAGGCTCCCAAATTTCCCTCGAGATACTTGAGAGGTTACCGTACCTTGTGTGTCCTGTCTAGCGGTCCCGTTTAGCGTGTATACTAACCCACACTATAGACTGCAGTAATCAAAGAATCATTGCGAATGTCTCATGGTGTGGTGACGCCGCTGCCGAGGATTGTGCCGAATGATATGGTGATCGCAGGTGTACACATCCCTGCTGGGGTGCGTCCTCCGGCCTATTCTTGCGGAAGACATGACTGAAGCGGGCTATGCCGATAGACATCCGTGGCGATGGGTGCGACTTTCATGCACAACAATCCCCATGTCTTCCCAGAGCCCCACCAATTCCGTCCCGAGAGGTGGCTGGAACCGAATTCTCGCATCTTGGAGAGCCACTTGGTGCCATTCTCGAAGGGTCCGAGGAGTTGTATCGGAGTCAAGTGAATCGCACGACTTTCTCATTCTCCACGACACTGATGTCCATTTTTGCCAGCCTTGCGTGGTGTGAGTTATACCTTATTTTTGCCAATGTCTTCCGGAAGCTTGAGATGGAAGTTCACGACACATCGTAAGTTCCTTTCCCCAACAAGGATATGTGAATCCGTAGGTTGCATATTCAATGTCCCGCAGGGTTCGTGATCTGGATTTCAGTGCATACTTTGTGCCCAGATACCGCGGGAAACCATTACATGTTAATATCCAACGCAGATCGGTGTAAAATTCTTCTTGTAACACGGTGTATCAAGTTTGGCAGCTGTTGGGTTCCAGCTCCATCACAAGTTCACGAAGGTCACCTCAAGCGAATTAAGAGCCTAAGAAGCGATTCGATTACGGTGGGTAATCTAGGACTTGCTGGGACACCCCCTTCATTATCTATGGTTTTTCTGTCTTTTTCGGCCGCCGCCTTGATTTCACCACATTATTCGTCCGCAGTTCGTTGATGGATATTAACCGCAGCCCAGTGGGCGTTGCGCCGCGATTCCAAGCGGAGGCGGAATTTTAAGCCTCAGTTGGCACGCGTTCTCGTGTCTGGGGTACTATCTACACAATCCTGGAATTTCTCTATTGCAGATTTTGACGGGTTTATCACATATGGAACACTTTTAATATTTCTGCAAGATTTACTAGCCGCGTACCAGACACCGAACAAGATATCATTCGATGTCCACATGCAGGAGCTTAGGTGGTACTCACACTCGCATGTATCCCCACAGTTGCTGATTTATACCCACATTGTTTCAGGGCTTGGTTTTACTTGGTACGTCGTAAATTTAGTTAATTGGCCCTTTTCGGCTCACGTCGTCGCCCCCGCGGAGGGAAATTGCAACTTTCACAGGCCTAGCACTTGCAGCTCCATTGTTTAGAGCATTGCTGTGCGTGTCCATTCCTCATTCAGAGCGCCTGAATTCGTGAAATATAATTGAACCGAGAAGCCTATTAATTTGATGGAGTGGGCTGGCACGATGGAACGGCGGTGAAACCACCCCTTCCCCGCCGCTTCGTGTCATTATTGCTACCAAGTGTAGATGAGCAGCACCGGGAAGCGTCATCGCCGTATTCCGAATCTTCGCTGTTGTTCTATTTCCTCTTCTGCTATCTTCTCTAGAATGCTTGGCCAGAACGCGTGTCTATCAGTCCTCATGGCACGAATACCCGGCCACCCCGCCCCCTTGCATTCCCATCCATTCACTTTTCTCTATTCACTCCCGGTTTCCAAGTGTCAAGATAGATCGGTCAGCAGTTGACTCCCTACTGCTAGTATGTTACAATCCCAAACGAACGTTGATGGCGTTAAACAGGTGTGCAATGATATACAAGAATGGGGATATTTCCGAGCGCTCGGTCCATGCCGGTTCTGTGACGCTAATCTTTTTTTATTGACCCAGACAGTTTTGATATCCGGTACCTCCGCGGATATTGCTAATGACCGTGTAGGCACGTATATCTATCATTGGCCGCCGTCTTTCCTGTCGCTTTCTTGTTGTGATCAATGGCCCAGTAGATCGCTGATCTCGTAATTCTGGGCAAGTTGGAAAACCAGGAGAATTAGAACATATCTCACTATGAGCTGCATCTAGTGACAGATCGCAAGATACTAATTCAACCCAGGCACCGTCGTTTAGTGGTCGAAACACTCATAATCGCATTAGTATAGCCATGGGGTAGGGCGGCTTTCTCAGGGCTCAGGCTATACTCCGTACGTTAAGAATGCACGTTTCTCAAGGCGAAAAAGTTCTATTCCACGAACGCACTCTCTCGTGCATCTCGTCTATCCAACTTAGACTCAGTTTCGACAAAGTCGTGCTTATAAACACTTCCCGCATCCCTCCCTCTGCCCCTCCACCCATGTCCCTCGTTCGTTCCGTCCTGGTTATATTCCAGGCGTTCTGTAACCAACGTGCCTGTACACCGCCGAACCCTACTCCCAAGAGCGGCAGGTACCACACGAAGGAGCTATACATCCTTCAAATTGCTCCGTTTATATTCAAAGTATGGCTACCAGAGTGCGACCGCCCACTCAACTCACGTTGAAAGATCTAGGTACACCAATTCATTACCTGGATTTGCGCAATCTTCGAAGTAATCTCCTACGTCCTAACTGTCCTGTCCCCTCCCTCCACTCTTCCCCACCCACTCGTCTGCCTCGCCGCGACTCCGAACATTCGTACCTCCCCGTTCTTTGTTATTGGCGTCCTCGCGGTCGCCTTAGGAACCTATATCCGTCTCGATTGTTTCCGCGCGCTTGGACCGCTATTTACCTTCGACTTGACTGTCCTTCCAGCACATCGGCTGATTACTACGCGATTCTATGCCTACGTGCGACATCCTGCATACGCAGGGTCCATCCTCCTCGTCGCCGGGTTGGCATTCTCACATCTCACCGCGGGGAGCTGGATGACGGAATGTGGCCCCCTGCACTCAGGAAGGAGCGCATATGTAGTGTGGGCCCTCTGGTGGTTATGGACACTAGCTGTGGGTGTCAGTAGAGCTGCAGCTGAGGACAAACAGATGAGAAAAATATTTAGCCAGGAATGGGAGGCCTATGCGGCAAAAGTACATTGGTGGTTTTTCCCTGGTATCATTTGAATATCTTCCAGAGATCACAGATTGATAACCTGACATGTCTCCCTATTTTGTTGTACGATTGATTGGTTCAGGTGTTTGTACTATGTTATATTTGGGTGAGGGTAATATGTCTCAGGGAAAATCTAACCATCAACATCTCTGAACCCCCAGGGAAGACATCGCGTTAGGCGGACGACGATTTGCGGTACCGAGGCTCTATTACTATCCTAGATATTCACACGAAGTAGTTATTTACGCATTGCGTGTGAGTAGGAGGGTAAAGTGACAACGTTTAATTCAACATCAGGCGGGGCCAGTCTCTGAACCGGCGCTGTATACCACAGCTACTAGTATGCCCCCGTATATTTTTGACCAGTTTCCGATTTCCAAAGTTCTGCCCTCAAGTAGGAGGGCGTAGCGTAATAATTCGAGAGAAAGGCCTCCCCTCTGGCTCAAGTTTTCGTATCGCTGGGCACGAAAATAGAGCGCCTCCACTCAAATCCTAAGGGCGAGGAGATTAGCAGGGATTAGGCTTCGGTTTGGGTTGTTCAGGAATGCGCCAGCAGCTCCACTGGGAATTTGATCGACGATGCAGGCCCGTCTCCACCTTCGTCAATGGCTCAGAACGCCCTAACCGCGTCACTTCACTTTTTGGTCGCCTAGTATATTTAAAATTCTTGTCTCCAAGGGATTCCCCGCCAAAACTGGCACGCGCTGGGGTTATTTTTGTTCCTCCAAACTGGTATAGATTCCGCGATGCATTCTCACGCCAGGGCGAGGCCCCGCACAAGGTGGGGAGGCTTTTGGGAAATGGTAGGATTGTATCCGGCCGGCCTCAATACCTTAGTACTTCCATCGCTTCTGACCCAAATAACCCCCCGATGTCTCCTCAAGCGGTGGTCCCCGTAAATGTGAGAGAAAGGGTCAGGCCGGCAGCAAAGAAGCCTCCATCTAGATCCCCGGTACATTACTAGCGAAAAACATCGAGGGGCTGCGGTTCCTAATGTACCAAGTGCGTTGATTCTAGGTCCCGTTACTAGAAGATAGCTTCAGCCTGCCCCGCGTATTACAAGGCGCCAAAAGTTTCATCAGGGTTCCTGAAGTGCCGGAGTATTTTTATCGCGTGGTGCGGTTAGGTCGCTTACGAGAGTTGGCAGAAAGATGGAGATATGTATGACTCGCCAGCCGCTGATAGTTAGATGATACTTTCCGGGTCAGCTTTATGAGGAGCAGGGGAGACGGAAGATACCACTCACATGCCCCAGGTATTGATACACACCTTCATAAAATAAGTGAGATTAGACACTCAGCTGATAGTGCCAACTCGCACAAACAACAAATCCAAGATATATATGTGGAATGGTTCGCACCCGGCGCCCAGCGAGCCGCGGAAGTGTAGTGACCATGGGAAACATTTTACCCACCCCACCGGCTGCCGAGTTTTATGGAATCTGGCAGTCGACGTCGCTGGTTGTGGTTTGACGTATCGAGGCGATTGCGGGGATGTGGGGCCATTTGAAGTTCTTGTCTTCCTAACAGTACTTTTCAAGTCTTTGACCTCCGCTCCGACTCATTGGAGCCCTCCCTCCAGATCATCTACTCGCTCACCTCATGGCTAAGATACTCACGTCATGAACCCAAATAGCAGTACCATGGCACCCGGGCCCCACTGTACCCCTCGTGTTTACCGCGGACGTGCCACCCTGACACCTGTCAACGCTGCCGGGCCACCCATTGTATCGATGAAACAGCAGCCCCTTGCCGCCCCTCAGATAGAGCCCCGAATCTTGTATCCGTTATCAATGTCGTAAAGTTGGTCTGAAGTACCGTCGCCATGACATGAGTATAACCTCTTAATCACCACCATACAGAGAAGCTAAATGCTAGTGCCTAGGAAATCTCGTATGGCGGAAGGTTCGGATACTCGTACTCGCTCACTCCCAGCTGCTAAAGCCAAAACGTAGACACTCCTCGAAAAGAGACGACGAAACTCCACCCCAGCAGGGTACGACTTAAAAATTCGTTTTCAACATGGGCGCAGCAGTACAATTATCCTAAGATTAGTGTGGAAATACAAGAAGAGTTGTGCCTCTACTGACCTCGTCCTGGGCGGCGCCTATGTGTCAACGCCATTTCATCCCATACTCGGCTCTACAGGTAGAAGTTATTACCGTCCGCCTACGCTTTGGCTACGATATTCTGGGTCGGCGTGTTGGAATATCGACTCGGAACTTGGCTGGCTTGTTTGGTGTTTAGCCGGAACATTCGAGCGTGATCGAGGTGTAGATTGTGCAAATACTGATTTTTCGCGTGATGGAGGCCGAGAACAACGGCAGCACGAAATCCCAGAGGCCCACAGGCCGTCAGGCGGGACGCGATACTCCCGAGACCCACTGGGCGGAGAATATTTGGCGTTTCTTTCTTTTTTTCTTTTTTCACTCGATTCGTTTCTCCTGAGGCGGGTGCATTCTGGAACATAGCGATTCTCATATACATGGTGATGGAGCAGGGCGCGGAGCGCCCGGCTCCGGCAGTCACGTGACACAACATGCGACAGTTGGCTTGTAGTGGGTCGGGGCAACTCCTGCCATATTTAAACTCCGACCCTCGCAGGCGAGATAGTCGCGCTCAGTTCCAGTACATCCACTCATATCTGTGATATGTTTGTATGAGATAAAGTGACCATATTTACAATTAGATAAAAGTCTTGGGAGCAGATTTTGTTAATCCCCCCCATTCCTCTGTTATGGGGGTTCCGGGCATGGTATTTCAAGACCTAGGTAAGTATCAAAAAATCTGTTCCCAAGAAATTAATAAGAATAGTTCAAAACCCCATTCCCGAACTTCAAATCACCCGTGCAATGGCTGTGGAAAGCCAACTCACTTTCGTGAATGGATGGGTAGAATTACCTTAATAGGCAGATTAAGGCTTAGTCAGCGTAAAAGCAATACCGGATTTACCGTTACACTTTTTTCGCAGGGCCTGCCCCGACCCACTTGTAGACTTGTAGACAGAGGTTGACATTCTCGATATATCATTGTTTCCAGCCTCTCGAGGCTTGCTTGCTCGATCCGCCTCGTGTGCTGTCCGACCGGATCCGCCGTCTCCATCTGGTGATGAGCCTGTGATTCACCCACGCTACAAATTGCCATAACCAGTGTCACCCGTGTCAACCGTGCCGTAACCGTGTCAACCCGTGCCAATTGTGTCAACCCGTGCCAAAACCATGTCAGCTGTTCCAACCCGTGTTTATTGTGTCAACCGTGCTAACAACGACTTAACCTACATGCATACCAACCCCTCACCCCCAGCAAACCCCGAAAATTCCGGCCAGACCGTGCGCTCGGACCCAAGCCACAGTGGAGTCGAGTTTCCCCTTGGACCGGCCGACTGGGATGCACCGCTCCGGCCTATAAACGCCGGACCAACCGGAACAGCATCTTCCACCCCACCACTGTCTTCAGAGAGCTCCCTCACCAACATCAGGAAAAACTACAATTCATAATTACACATAATAGTCATAATACTGATAATCATGTCAAAGTCATGACTAATGACCGAAACTCGGGCCATAATCGGCCAATCATTAAAAATAGCTAATGACAGCTAATGACCGGCTAATAACCTGCTAAGAAACCCAAATTTTTTGATAATTGACGCTAATTAGCAGTCAATTATCGTTCACTGACACGACACCGAGTCTCCAAATTTCGAACTTTTCATACTATGTGTGAAGTTCTCAAGCACCACGACTTTGTTGCAACCCCAGCCCCATCATACACCGCTCTCGCGCTACGCGTGGGCTGTGGTGCTTGAGCCGCGTGCCAGGTTTGAAAGAGTCTTCAAAATGCAGCATTCGCCGGCGAGTTTACGCGTTGAGACGGTGATACTCATTACACATAATTGATCTTCGGGATGAGGCGTACGAACCCATTCGTGCAATTTTGCACAGTCAAAGTAATGATATCGTATTTCCTGCTTTGCCTGGTTATCCGTTTGAGCATGGATGCACCCTGAGCAATCTAAGTACAGCACGTGTTGGAATGCTAAGTGTCGCGCATGAGAAAGACGCGAACGCAGCGAGCGAGTTAAGTTGCGTGTCGCGCCGGTCTAGGGCCTTCAAAACTTGTTGGAATAGATGTCGCGCATGAGAGACATGGGGAGCGTTTAGTTGAGGGGGGAATACGCAACGGATTTCACGTACCTAGTCCATTTGTTTGGGCGCGAACGCACTCTGGGCCTTCAGGACTTGTTGGGATGAGTGTCGCGCCGGTCTAGGGCCTTCAAGACTTATTAGAATACGTGTCGCGCATGAGAAACACGGGCGCGTTTAGTTGAGGGGGGAATACGCAACGGATTTCACGTACCTAGTCCATTTGTTTGGGCACGAAGGCGCTCTGGGTCTTCAGGACTTGTTGGGATGGGTGTCGCGCCGGTCTAGGGCCTTCAAGACTTATTAGAATACGTGTCACGCATGAGAAACACGAACGCGTTTAGTTAAGGGGGGAATATGCACCGAATTTCACTTACCTAGTCCATTCGTTTGAGCGTGAACGCACCCTGAGCATCTGGGCCCTTCAAGACTTGCTGGAATAGGTATCGCACATGAGAAAGGCGGGGCGCATTCAGTCGGCGCATCTTATAAGTGATAAATGGGGAACGCACCCGCTACTTGTCATACGCGCTACTGCAAACGCCCGCATTTCGGAGCGCTGGTGGTGGTGCGAGCGTGATTTATGGTGGCACGACGCTTGGTCGTGCCTCTCCGGGAAGGGGAGTGCAAGGTCGGGCACTTTACGAGAGACGGATGCGAATAGTTGGGGGTGCTTCGCTGCTGGGGGGAAACTTGATGTCCAAGAGGACCGTCATTGAGTCCATCGCATAGGAGATGGCCCTGACGGCGTCCATCGGAACGCGTCGGCGCGAGCTGGCTATGCGATGCAATGTGACGAGTCCCATTTGGAGGGATGAATGAGAGGCCGGCCCCGATCGTTGGGTGTAAAAACGCTGAGCGAGAGCAGTTTCAATTTTTCGAGATTGGGCTGAATGTCGCGGGTGTGGGCCGGGCGATAGGAGCTGCGTCGATGGACCGTTGTCATTACTGCATGTGATAGGGAGTTTTACGCGTTTTCGGGGAGAGCTTTATGAGCAATCTAATGCGGGGTATAAAACACCAAAACGTACCTGTGGATAGTATCGTCTCCGAACGGCGTATGCACCCAACCCATAGACGCAAGCGCGAAACTGTCGTGGTACCGGGCCATCGCGATTGAAGGCCGACATCCCAAACGACCACTAATCCATAAAGAGACGTTAGACAACAGAAGCAGTGAGAGTGAGTCACGTATTGTGAAAGAATGAGGGCGTGTTTTCCACTTAGACGGTTTTGATTACCTGAATGAGCGAGGGATTCAGGTTTGGATTCCGTGATTCTCAATATGTTGCGTGTTTGTTGTGCTCGTGTCTGGGATAACTACGCCTCTTGGTGTTCAACACATAATCGGTCACGTACCCCCGACCTAATACACAACCCAACCAGCACATCCTTCCTCTGACACCTCGCGATCGATATGAATACCGTCTTTTGTCTTCGTTCATACCAACCGAGCGAGGAAAGCCGTGATACGATACGCCAGCAAATCTTTCGCGTCGTCGATGCTGAGAGGAAGCGACATCCGCGATCGTCGAGTATGAGAAGGATGCGGTGGATAATAATGTAAGTCCACCACCGCATACGCGTACTGCGGGTCGCCTAATCGTTGCGGTTGTGCAAGGGGGGCTCTTCACACCTCCCCATCCGACTCCCGTTTACATTGGACAGCCCGGGGCGTGACTGGCAACGGATCAGTCATCGCGACGGTTCACCTCTACCCACAAGCACAAGGACTGTTTTTTAGGAACGGCGGACACTGGCAGAGGGATAGGAGGTTGCTGAATGTTGAGAGGCGCGGGAGGCCGCTATGAAACGCGGGCGATATCTTGACAATTGTACATTAGTTTTTGCCACGCGTGGGGATCAAATGGATTCGTTTGGCTTGCCACCTCCTTGGATTCTCTAAACCACGGCGATCGTATGCATGTATACTAAGTTAAATGTCCCTGATGGCTACACGTTGGTGATCAATCAACGAGGCTAGCGCTGGCGCTCCGGCGGATGGTTCGTGCGGTCCAGGCGAAGTACACCCGGCTGTCTGAATATCCTCGTTGAATCCCCCTGCCTCAGTTGGTTGTGAGACAACTCAGCATTGAAGGTTTGTTGATTTGAGAGCAGAATATAAATTTGATCGGAATGATTCGATTACAATGCGAATTGCTATCGAAGACGGGCAAATCCGTAACGATCTGTCTGGGAATTGAGAAGAAAGTTGTCGCACGTGTCAAGAACATTATGCGATGCCCATTCTTGCAGAACTTGCCTGGGGAAGTGAGGGAAGAGATGTACACTTTGCCGAATACTAACGAGTGGGATCACGCTAACGAGCCGCCCTCCACCAGGATCATAGGCGCGTTTAAGTCGGTACAGCCCGTGATCGGGTTCAGGGGTTTGGCGAAAGGGAGTGAACCACTCAATATACGCGAGATATTTCGGAGGTTTGAGGCCATGAAAGAGGCGTAGGATGGAGCGTTCCGGGATGGAGAATATCACCCGGACCTGGCCAACGCGATAATCTGGGAGAACTACTAATTAGCTTGAAATAGCTTGGGATATGAAAAAGTTGACCTGTGAGGCCATCACCAGCTGTAGCCGTCCCCGAGTCCCTGATCAAGGCAGTATCAAAGCGACCTGGAACCACTTCCTTGTTTCGTGTCGGGTTTTTCCTGGCAGGTTTGGCATGAATAGAATCGAGAGTAGTGCTTTCATCGTCTGCTTGAGCGGGATATTTGGCGATGAACTTCGCGACGTGGTAAACGGGGACGCTGCTCAAGTACATGTGTAGATCAGAAGCTTTATCTTCAATGAGCCGGTTCGTGCGCAAATCGGGGTTGCGAATCATCACGATAAAGCGGGCAAGCGCAATAGTGAAATGCTTGGCACCATAATCATCAACGAGGCGTGATATAGCGACTGATCGGACGGTCGGATGCTTCGTCATTTTCACTTGACGTTCCGGGGCGACAGTAGGGAGAATAACCTGACGCTGGACCAGCGTCGACGGAGTCTCTATAGTAAGCTCTCGCCACCGTATGAACTTCTCGTGCCGAAGAATCTTTTCTTTCCGCTCGAGCCATATAGTCATCTGGGAGTACTCGTTCTTGTGATTGGTTGCCCGGTAGGCATCTTTCGCAAGATCAATATGTAGCCGCTCTGTGTATTCCGTATTGTAGTTGTCGGTGGTTCCAAAAAGCTTGATCATAGAGACATAGTGAAGAAATGAGTGTAGTTTGGGAAGTTCATGTTGGTGCGGATCCCGACAGTGATGAAGACATCCATATCTTGGTGAAAACGACGGAGCGCATCTTGGAGCTGTTGTAGGGTTGTTGTGGAATGAACAGGGTATTGGGAGAGAAAGGCGAAATCCAGAAGAGCCTTGACCGCGCGAACAACGCGTTTTGATCCTCGGCGCTGACGCTGTGTGAAACGCGAAGTGAAGGCGACTCAGCAATGAGACCGAGCAGGAATGAGCACATTTGGCTATGCTCTCTCCCAGTAACTCTAGATAGAGAGGAAATTCCGTTCATAAATAGCCTGATGTGGTGGTTCGGAGGGAATCGCTTGCAACGCTCATCGATTTCTTCGGGCCATACAACTTTTCTATCCACGAGATTAGATGCTTGACGATACCCTGGTAAACCTGGTGTAGGATATCAGATGTAATGGACCTATAGATATTCACGTATGGAAGATCTTCCCAGAACGGATGGACAACCGGTTTTATGCCATTATGTTTACAAGCGCGAGTAAACTCCAATGGGTCGCCGCTTACCAGCGCGAGCGCCCGGAGAACACTTCGAGGTCGCGATTTCCAGTGGCGCAGTCGGGTTACCCAAGTCCTCCTTAGTGACCTTGCACTTCGGGCATGAAGTCGACTTGATGCCCGTGACTAGTAGCTGTTCGGGATAATCTCCGGCGTAAACCGCAAGGATGGGTGATTTCGTCGTATAACCCCATCCCCACTGGCCATGGGTTCACCATCAATCCCGGCTTTCGTAAGGGAGCAAGGATCTTCCGCATGCAAGCATGAAATAAATTTACAACTGCGCGCCGACGCGCAGGGACACTGGCTATATGTTTGAGCTTCGTCGTCGGAGATATGCGAGGAGTATGTGTGCACGGCGAGATGGTTTGCGACGGACGTTTTTTGGAATGTTGCCGATGGTCAGATAAACGGGGTATGCTGCTTGGATCCGAAAGAGTGACCTGGGTCTTGTCGGAAGATATTATGACCGGCACGATCGTACCACCAGGCTTTTTTATGTCGAGGGCTTGCTAGATGTAGGGGAGTCCTCAGTATGAACTGATGTTTGAAAGCAATATGATCACCTGGGTATCCCACCACCACCTGCCTGTATTCATTTCGTGGTAAAGTTGATCTGTCTACTAGCATCCGCGAAGTGTCGCTCAGGCCTGAGAAGGAGATCGCCAGCAACTCGGGGTCCGCGAATAGTGCTTTACGCACTCGAGGGGGTTTCTGTAAAAGATATCAAATGTTTCGCCCGCAATTTGATATCCCTCCTCTCAAAACGCGGCCGGTCGTTAGGAAGGTCGGTATCAATGATCTGGTTTAGCTCTCGAGAGTTTTTGTATGAAAGTCCAAGCTTATCTTGGAGCTATTAGAAAAACATAAGTTTGACGACATAGAGTGAGATACGATTGAAGACTCACACCATCGATACCAACAAATCTGAAACAGCCGTCGATCCTGGCCCCCGCACCTTCGCCCACCGCGCTAACTCCCAGTCGAGCTGCTGTTGAAAGGGGCCATTGATTGTTACCCCCAGCGAGACCTGTCTTGTAACCACTATACCCGGGTTCTAAACGTGTTCCGGAAGAGGTTCGCCAGCTCGGGAAGATTGTAACGTTTCGACGAATGGTTTCACCGGCTCCCCACCAGTAGTAGTGTTCGCATTCTCATCCACCGGTTGGGGAGGTTGTGCTGGGAGGGGAGACTGATCCAAATCGAAGTCCCCAGGGACCGCAGGTGGCGGCCAGGGCTCTTCGTCTCCATCTGACTCTAGTGCGCCGTCATCTTCTGGAATTATGCCTCCTTCGTCATCTTCCTCACCATCCCAAGGGAATTCATCCGCGTCCGGAACCTCGCTCCCGCGTTCAGGCTGATTGCCCTCACGATCAAGCCAAGCGACATCGATATCATCACTAGCGCCCCCATCCGCGCCACCCGAGGTATCCAAGTCGACTCCATTTCGTCACCGGTCTCATAGCCTGCCAAGCTGTCTCCTAGCGCTTCGTCGTCGGGATCGGGTGCGGCGGCAGCTCGGATGATTGTTCGAAAATAGATCTGCAGGCAGGGTTTGTGGTGTTGAGAATATGCCGCGAAAAGCCATCCGGTGAAAAATATACGAAGCAACCTGGGCACGGAGTGGTCATTGCCATGTACAGAGGAATGCACGGTGGTTAGATACCGGGAGCTAGGCTGGGCTGCTGTAGATTCTTAGGAGGGGAGAAGAGCTACAGTCAGCACCCGTCGGTGGTAGCCGTGGGGCGACACCAGTCCAAAGGGCTTAATGGACCGGAAGTTACAAATCCACTGGTAGTCGGCGAAAGGAATGACTCGGAGACATTGAGCCTATTGACCTGGGGTACAAGTTATACAGTTGCGCGCGCGCTGTATCGCGGGTGAACTTACCAGTCATGGGCTAAGTTGAATGATGGATGTCGAATCGTTAAGATACCATGATGATTGTGCAATGCGGATGCTGCCTGATGACATGTCACATGCAGTGGCCGGGGAGTTTGAATTTGCTTGTGTTTTTTTCTGCCGGGTGCGTGGTTTCCGCAAGGCTCCACTGCCTAAGGGGCCGTGCCATTCCTGCAGGCCTCCTCGCCGACCATTCTGTTATGTCTGACGACGACATTCAAGTCTCAAAGCCGCGTATTTTAACGCGAGCGGAGAAGACTGCTGCTACGCGGGCATCCAATAAACAACAAGAAAAGATGGATCTTGATAAGTTGATAGCGACAGCGACGGGTCAGTTCCCCTTGTTCCAAATATACTCGTCTTATTCACACAGTCCAAAGACACACCACGATAGCGAAGCAGGCCGCCATAGATAACGCGGGTAGCTATTCAAGTCATACACTGATATAATTTTGTCACCCTAACTGGTAACAGTATGGAAGAAACTGATGCCAAACGCCGGCTCTAGATCATCAAAGAAGCGCCCACCTTCCACCCCTGGTAAAGGATCTGAAAAGGTCAAGGTGCCACGAAGGGTAACGTAACCGCTGATTCTACTAGGGTAAATAACTTAAAACTTAATGTCTAGGTCGAACTCGGCCCAAGTGTCACGCCCAAACGTCAGGCTAAAATACCAAAGGGATCGAGGCTGGTACGGATACTAGGGCACTGCCTATATCGTTGGAAGGTAAGGATGTTGCGCGCGCGACGTCGAAGCGTTCTGGGGCTCGGGCTGGGGAAAACCCTTCCCATAGCGCCGGATCGATGTCAGTGGCCCGCCGGTTCCTACCACCAGCTATGGATAGCGATGAATCCGAAGCCAAGCAGGATAGTGATTCCGAGTGCGATAGTTCCCTCTCCGAGATCGATGGTAATCATCTCATCACTCATCTAATCCGTTTTCTTACTATTCATTGCAGAAAATATGGTGGGTAAAAGCGTTGAACCGTCTGATCAGGAGGACGGGGATGAATCAGCTAGTAGTCAAATTCCTCGGATGGGCTCAACGGTGACCGGACAACGATGAGGGACGCATTAATGGAAGAGGTAAGTTCGAGCTCTTCCAATTGGAAATCGAGGATCTCATTCCATTGCCTAGCGGGCGAGCTGGCCTGGAGATGATAGCATGGATGAGGACTCGGAAATGGGGAATATCACTCTCCGGGGACCCCCGCCCCTAAGAGTCCAACTAGTTCCCGCGCTTCTAGTATCACGGCCTTCACCAATGGGATGGATTTGTTGGACATCGATGACCCCGAGGAGGCATCCGATTCGATGTTGTCCCAGCCTACCAAGTCTGTATCCGTACATTCTTATCAATATATATTTTCCACTCACACTACCTGGTCAGCACCCATCTTCCGCAGGCTGAAGCAATAGCTGATCCCGAGGAGGATTTGCTAATTATATCCAAGTCCCGATCCAAGCGCCGTCCAACCGTGGTCGAATCCGATGAGGATCTACCAATTGCACCTAAGCCTGTGTCCAAGCACCGTCCTGCTGCAAAGCCACCTGTTTCTCGGAACGCAGCCTCGCCCGCGGCCCAAGTCGCCAACCATCGCGTCAGTTCGCAACGCCAAGCTCCGTCAGTCCAGCAACTCGAGTCCCAATCGGTGCAAACCACGGTCGAGTCGGGCTCCATCGTGATCGTCAGCAAGAAAACTGTTGACAAGGGAAAAGCGAAGCAGGCTTCTGATAGACAGCATACTAATAAGGTAGATACGAAGATCCTTCAGCTATAAACGGCTGGCTCACCCGGCGACGATCCTAACACAGGTTTCCACCAGCACAAAGGCAGTCCCAGTTCAACCCCGCCCAACGGCCAAGCCAGC
The DNA here is from genome assembly GCA_015501065.1 of Infundibulicybe gibba. NCBI lineage: Eukaryota > Fungi > Basidiomycota > Agaricomycetes > Agaricales > Omphalinaceae > Infundibulicybe > Infundibulicybe gibba. Next base: position 88,491 of record JADNYI010000133.1, read on the forward strand.
CTACAAGGGAGCTCAGAAGCGGAAGGAGAAGCTTGCCAAAGAGGTGTGTATACTTGGCTGCCTATTGCATATTCTAACTGAATGTAGTCGGCTGAGTGGCCCGATAGCCCCGACGAGACGACACACATGGGTCGAAACGCAACCAAAACTAGCATGACCATCGGCACGCGCGCCAAAGTGAAGGAGGTAAAAATCAGTCGTATGACGCGCAACCAAGGCCCCGAGAACACTGATGCCGACGTCGACATCATCGACACCGATGTCATCGACACCGACGCCATTAACACTGACACCATTGATACTGACACTGTTCCTTCAGCATCGGAGACCCGCGCGTGGCATGCGTCGACGACTTTCTATCCAGGTGGTTTACGAAAGCAATCGGACCCAATAGCCCACCTCATTCGTCAAAATATGGAGGATGTCGTTGCTGACGTTTTGTTCGTGAATGCTTATCCAGATAAACTCGAAGCTGCCAAGTCAACCACCAGAAGCCTTCTGAATCTCAGTAAAGAGTTTGGTCTCATGCACGTCTATGAACGCTTGCAACATGATATGACATACCTCAAGAAATTCCTCAGATTGGTAACCTTTGTATCAATATCCGGGGGGTGTAACTGATAATTGCATGTAGTCGACGCAACGCGCAAGCAACACACGCGGCGATATTCGGGCTATCTGCATTGCTCAGTGTGCTGCTCACTACCAAATCAACATGGGGGACCCCCAAACCGTCAGCGGTTGGCTTGAGAAGAATCGATTTATCTTCCCAGGGGGTTCGTTTACGGTGAGATGGTCTTCGTTATTTCATATCCAACCCAACCACCCCACAATATCCCCATAGAAAGTTGACCGTAGCAAGCCCTTCCAGAATATCGCTGTCCTCTCCTCATTATCGAGCGCAATCTTTCGTGGGGCGACCCCTACTTTAGCACAGAAGCATGCCGACAAATTTCCGACTGCACTGGTGAAAGGTCGAACTGCCACCATGATCCCAAAAGTCATGTTGGTTCTCGTGGCGACAATAGTAAGTTTCGTGAAACCCGAACATGAAAACTAACAACCGCTGGCCTAGCTTCATGCCTCGATCCTCCACACGCAAAATCCTGATGGCCAGGCATTCGACGTGGGGGATATGAAGCCGATATATACTGACCTCAAGGGGGTATTGGATAGGCTCGAAAAGGAACAACCTGTGATTTATAGGGATATGATGGTAGATATATTCAAGGTTGTCTCGTAAGTGGGATCACTGCTGTGCGCGCATACTCTGAAAGCTAACTTTGAGCCCTAGCGGTACCGCTGCGCCCAAAGCTTCAGCTTCGAACGTCGAAGAGACTTATGAGTTTATCGACATCGAAAAGATGAAGAGGGCCAGTACCAGCTAAGTTTTCGACCATCTCTTCCTCATCCTACCCCTCCACCATCATTATCTCCACGGCGCCTTCGTTTATCCTACAACCGGTGTCCCCACTCTATGATTTCCGCCCAACATCTATATCAATCTTTTCTGTCATGTTCATTGTTACTGTTTGCTGAATAATGATGACTTGTATCTGGCCAAATTTCGATGATTAGGTGAAATTGGTGGTAAAGTTTCGATAACTGGAACTCAAGTTTGATAATTGGACGAAATTAGCGCTAAATTTCGATAATTACAGATTGAGTTTGATAATTGGACGAAATTAGCGCTAAGTTTTGATAATTGGAACCCAAGTCTGATAATTGGACGAAATTAGTGCTAAATGCTGATAATTGGAGATTGAGTTTGATAATTGGACGAAATTAGCACCAGATTTCGGTAATTAGAGGTCAAATGTGATAATCGGAATCCAAGTTTGATAATCAGATGAAATTAGCACCGAATTTTGATAATTAGAGATCAAGTTTGATAATCAGAATCCAAGTTTGATAGTTAGATGTCCAATAAAACTGTGGACCCCCAAAGGCTTAGATGGTGATATATGGTGATATATAATGGGTAAAATGAGCATGTCCAAATCTTCTCATCCCACTGCTCATAATTTGGAGATACAATTAGTGATAATTAGTGTCAATTAGCACCCAGGGGTTGGATATTTAGTGATAAAAACCCATAATGATAATTTTCGATAATTTTTGATAATTGACACAAACTTTGACTAATTAGGAAATGTAGTTTTTCCTGATGGCCTTAGTGTAGCCTCTCCTCAACATTTCAATGAATTGTTGGTGATTTAATGTTCACGTTCGGACTGGGGTGGAAATCACTTGAAAATCACTTTTCGATTTCACTCATTAACTGATGGAATTGGATTTTCACTCAAGGTATAGTGAACTTCGCTGAGTTTGCCTCCCACAGTGTTACCAGGTGCATGAACAGCTTGTATGTATTGCCACCTTCCTGTCTACTCAAGTCTCAGATTTGTGTAAAACTAAAAGTTGTGCTTCGGTAAGTCAATTTGAATGAGAGGTGTCCCATTGACCGATTGAATACTGTAGTTCACAATGATTCTCCCACGATTCAGCAGCCAAAAAATTTCAAGAATCGTACCTTCAATCGCTGCCAGAATCGAGCATGAATCGAGTAAGTACTCTGACTGCCCCTATTAAATGTTTGGCAACTGCCCCTCCGCCCAAACAATGCACTTTTGATTCGCAATGACACGAATTGCAGCTCGCTTCATCCCATCTACAGCATCATCCTTCAGCACTTCAGCCTTGCTTCAGCCCCCACAACCAATCTTAGAAGAAAATGCATACATAAGCTCTTGACAGCGCCCTGCTACCAGTTAACATATCGTGCACTGCTCCCTGACCTTGTGCTCACTGCCAGACAGTGAGCACAGGGTCAGGGAGCAGTGCACGACATGTAGCGGGCCCTGCAGGCATTCAGGGAGCAATGGACGGCAGCAGCCGGGGAAAGATTGTCAGCAAGGGGGTGATCCGCACGGGTCTACCGCGGGTATTTTCCCACGACCCGTACCCGCACCACAGGTACGATATAGGACTGCCCATTGAGTATAGAGGGGACTAACACAGGAGGAAGTCTAGTTCTGGGAAGTCTCCAGTTTATAGGGACCTCCAAACTAATGTTAAATGGTATATGACAGTATAGTCCTTATCTCATATAGGTGACTGAGATACCGTGTTCTAGGTTTCTAACAAAGACAGACACCAAACATTAATTCAAGATATGACCATGATGCAAATTATTAGTGGGATGACAGGTACTCGACCGCGATGCAGCGGACTCTCATGCTATCCAATCTCCTCGCGCATGGGTTCGTGAGTGGGCAAGTCAATTTGAGGCCCCTTTTCAACGTCTACATGTCCATTATGAGGACCATCTGGTTTTACTTCAATTGCTTCAGTTTTCCGATCTCCTACAATACCCACACCCCGCATAAATGCGGCGGTAATAATCGTAGCTGGTATAACAAGGGATGTCAGCGGTGCTGAATAATACGGTGCGGTTTGAATGCACCTATGATCCCGAATGCAAAGGCAGTCCATTGTGCCGCCTGATAACCACTAAGGGCGGCCTCGCTTGGCGCATTACTACCGGAGGCATTGACAATGACACCCATTTTGGCCGAATTTTGGGCCACAACGCGGTTGAACACAATTGTTGTGACAGTAACACCGAGTGCTGTACCTAACTATCAAAGGATAAACTCAAATCAGCTTTGGAAACTATGCAAATAAACATCCGCGAACTTGAGTCATGGTTTGGAACAGAGCTCCTGAGAGACTCTGCTCGTGGGGCAGGACTATTCTTGCTACGAAGATTGTGCCCGCGGCAAATACGAAATCGGCGCCGAATACGGAGAATATCGCGCTTGGGAATCCAAAAGCCCAGTAAGGAGCATTCGGGTCAATTCTGGCGAAGAAAATGGAAGCGCAAGCAGTCACAAGTGTTCCGGTACCTACGGTGGTAATTGGTAAGTTTCAATTATAATAATCTGGAAAGTTATATATACCAAGAATCCATATGACGGATACGCGGCCAATGATCATGACAACAATCACATTGCATATGATGCCAACGACAAACATGGGGAAGAGGCGGATCATGGTTTTGACGGGAGTATATCCCTTGTAGCTTTGGTAATAAAGCTGCATTCAAAATGGATATGAGTAATCCTCAGCGGCTGTGGATTGCACTGACCTGAGCCCAGAAATTCCATCCAAGGAACGCGCACCATGTGAGGAATGCGACCGCCATTATTGCTGAGAATTTCCCATTTCCGCGGGTCCAAAGGGAGAGCTTCATCAGGGGAGGAGGGGTAAATATCGAATATGGCGCGTTTGGATTCGCTTGGACGCGTTCGAGATGCCACTGCCACAGGATGAACATCGCGATGAGGAACACCCCAATAATGAGACATGCGATAATATCTGGGCATATGATTCAATATTTTCGTCAATAGGTAGTGGGATGTTGCGTACAAGGAGTAGCCCATTTATCGGGAGCGACTTCTCCGTCACTCAAGACGAACACGATTAGCACAAGGCCAGCGGTGACCAAGAATGCCCCAGCCAATCGACCCTCTTGTCGGTCTCAGTAGAGGGTAGGTCCGCGTCGATACAGAAAAAACCGGAGACCATGTACAAAACCGTGAGGCCGCATGAAAGGAAGAAGTTTGCGCGCCAGGATGGTCTAGGTGTCGATTAGCGCCAAGAGCAGGAAGAATTTGAAAGAATTGTGTACTCTGATAATTGGGTTAATGTTGCGCCAAGGGCCATACCCGTAAAGGCGCCCAGTGGTGCACCGGCAGCAAAAGTCGCAAAAGCGAGTGATCGAGTCTTTCCTGGTGGAAATGCATGCGCTAATATGCCAAGCTGCAGAAAATATATTTAGGATATTAAGAGTCGCTATTTGAGCAGATCTCACTGATGCCGGGATTGATGCTGCAACGCCGACGCCTTGAAATCCACGCAGTATATCGAGCGTGATTTCGTCTGGGCAAAGGTAGTTTCAGTTTCATTACGAAAGGCAGACGTACAACAGACCTTTCGCGAACCCACACCCCAAAGTGAGCGCCGCGAGCCACGCGGAACCAAGCAGAAACGTTCGCTTGCGCCCATATAGATCTGCCAGACGACCAAACATGAGAAGAAGGCATCCCTGGTTTTCACGATACATGTTCATAGAATACGGAGAAAATCAAAGGACGCGACCTACGGAGCTCAGGGCATAAGCAGAAACCTTCATAAATACTTAAATTCGCTCAGAGGGTAATTTATCCGAATCATACCAGCCATTGCAACTTTGCCTCCAAGATGTCGAGATCTTTCCCAATCGTCGGTAACGATATTGCGACAGAGGTGTTATTTGAAGACTTAACCGCGTATAATATAGTCTCCGAGAAATGCACGAATGTCGTACTCACATTAACGAGCATGGCCATTGTGCAAGTGAATATGAGCCAAAAGCTGTTAGCGGTACTTCTCGCTTTGATAGCCGGTTTCTCCACAGAAAGTGCAGCACTCGAGAGCTGATCGGCAACTGTCTCGCTCGCATCCACAGAGGCTGCTGCTGATTCTGGCATTTCAGAGAACCTAAGAAAGGAGGGGGGCCCGAGGGTCGTGTCGAGCAGAAAGAGTTTCAAAGGATGTGTCGAAGACATTATGTGGTCCTGGGTTCTCCGGTCTATTCCTCGGGCATGTGGGCCTTGGGAAATGCGATCACCCTTGGCCCACTTGGGTGCGTTGATGCTCAGCCATAGCCACAAGTGCCACTCTGATCCGAGTCAACGGGTGGCGTGTCCAGATTTGACACGATTAGGTATGTGGAACGACTATTGGCATGTTCAGAAAGAGATTTTGCCGACAGGACGGAACACGAGCCCACACGTTTCCCCGACCTTCGGCATGATCTTATCTTATCAAAATAGTACCTATCATTGGCCCATAACCGGTATAACACTTACATGGGAATGACTACTGGTAGTGATTCAGTTGGGTTGGGAATGGAAGTTCATAAGAGCATGGGTCCGCAAACGCACCCACAGTGCAAGTTGCGATGCTCCACCTCAAAATTTACATTACGTAAAATCTAGACTTCGCCCCAATCTTGGGCGCTCGCGAAACTTGATTAGCTAAATCGGAGGGGACTCTGCATTTCTAAGTCGGGCCTGCGGTGCAGTTTTCCCGAACCTCTACCTACCACGTTGCGCTCACTCATTCTGGTCGCTCAAAGAATTCAGTTCGTATGTGATGCACATTGCGTATCGACACTTTGGATAACATAGGGTGATTATCATTTCGTGAGTCCCCGAAAACCTTTCCCAGGTCATATTTAATCTATACATAATCTCTTTGTAGAATGGCGGCTGGGTACTCAACGCATTGCATCTTGACTTGTCGGTCAACCCTGCCGCATCTCTGGTTTTGTGATGATCATCGACCCACAATATCGCGAGATGGTAGAATTTTGCTGGTGCCTGGTTACGCTGACCTGACTACGCTGGGGATCCAGAGATGAATCACTATTAGTTTCATGTCTTCTGGAGAAATACCTTAATATCCTCATGTGTCTCGCTCGCCATGGATCTTCCCCACGGGTGGAAACGTCGCTCCATGATGACGGGACACTTGTCACATATGTCAACCAGGCGTTCATCTGCCGCCGAGGGATCTGGGAAAAGCCACGTCGTGAGTGGATACAACTAACAGTAATGGTATGCTCAGCGCCTTTGAAATACTCAGAGTCATGTAATGCGGTTTATCTTATATATAGCCCAACTGGGCCCAACTGTTACCAATGGAACCTGACTCATCGTCTCCGTGTTTTCCGGTGGTGAAATGGGAGCCCCCGCGATTGCTAGACCACCGTACGTATGGGTCGGTCGTTAGACAGCGTGGGGACTCTTGGTTTTAAAATATGCACAACAATTTCCAGCCACTTATGCATACTACTCCTTCTCCGGGCGACCAACAAGTGGGTATACAGATACGATGTGATTCATTCTAGGTCGAGGGAACGATTTGGAACCGTCTCACGTCGTCCAATTTTGATTGATGATTGTACTGATATGTGGATGTCCCCGGGGGGCGAATCAATATTAGACGAAACTTTTGGCCATGGTTTGGATTATAAAGGCCTGCGTCTGGCGAATTAATCAGTAGGCATCGCCCAGCACACCGCAACATGCTCTCCCCCTTCTTCGTCCTCGCGGCTCTCTCATGTTCTGCATTGGCCGCAACATATGACGATCCTAGCCAACTTAAAACTAAATCATACGATTTCGTGGTCATCGGCGGTATGCATTCCCGGCCAGTATTGGAAGGGTTATATTAATAGCAATCATAGCGGGCACTGCAGGAAACGTCATTGCTGCCCGTCTTTCTGAAGATCAGAATCGCCGGGTTTTGGTCATTGAGGCCGGAAGGAGGTTAGCTTTGCTCCCCTTCCAGACGACCCGAACTTACCTCCGCGCAGCAATGTAGGGTTTGAGTCTGATCTCATTACTATCCCTTTCTTCGGTCCCAATGCAGCACCCAATACAACATTTGATTGGAATTACACAACCGTGGCCCAACCCTCAATCAAGAATCAACTTATCCCATACCCCCGCGGCTATGTCTTGGGCGGGAGCAGCTCTATCAGTAAGACAACCCCACCGGTAATTAAACTCTGAGCTAATAATATCCCAGATTATATGGTGTATACCCGCTGTTCAAGTGATGATTATGATCGTTTCGCTCGGGAGGCTGGGGATGATGGCTGGAGCTGGAATAAAATCCTCCCCTACGCATTTAAGGTATGCATGTCATTTTTCAAGAGACATCCCCTTTAATTCACGCCCAGAACGAAAAACACGTACCCCCCAATGACGGACACAACGAAACTGGCCAATACATTCCCGCCTTGCATGGGACAAATGGCCCATTGTTGACCAGCTTGCCAGGGTTCGCCACCGATATCGACAACCGCATCCTAAACGTCACAAAAGAACTAGCTGAATTCCCGTTCAACCCTGATTACAGCTCGGGGAATCCCCTTGGTGTTTCTTGGATGCACTCCACAATTGGAGGACCATTCAGGAGCAGTTCAGCGACTGCATATCTTCAACCAGCCTTGGCGGCACGCAGTAACATTGATCTTGTTTATAACGCTCAGGTTACTAGGCTTGTTCAGACTGGCCAGAAAAATGGCCTTCCAGAATTCCTTGGTGTAGAGTTTGCCCGGAATTCTTCTGGTGAGTTTTTTTTTGAAAGCACTTGACGTTCATTAATCCTGCTCGCTACAAGCCCCCCGCGTTGTGGTTAGGGCGTCAAAGGAAATTATTCTATCTGCCGGAGCGATTGGCACTCCTCAAATACTCATGCTATCTGGTATCGGTGACCCACTAGTGCTTCGCACGGCTGGGGTAACTCCCGTCGTCAATCTTACCGATGTTGGGAAAAATTTGGTTGATCATCCATTACTACCCATGCAATGGACCGCCAACAGCAATAATACAATGGACCCCGTGCTACATCCAGGCCCTGCCTTTGATGCTGCCCTGGCTCAATATAATGCCAATCATACTGGTCGCTTTGCTGCTAATGGTGTCTCTAATCAGATGTGAGCTGAATGCACTCCTGGATCCCCACAAAGAATAATCAAAAATACCTAGGTCCTTCTTCCGTCTTCCCCAAAATTCATCGATTTTGCGCAAATACGGTGATCCTTCAGCGGGACCAAAAGCCCCACACTACGAACTTGCATTCGGGGTAAGCTCTTTAGCCCAATAAGAGCGAAGCTTTTCTTAACCTTGCCTAGAACGGCTTCTTTACCACTTCTCAAACTATTCCGACCACTGGCGCCTATTTCTCGATCATTAATGTTGTGGTCTCACCCACCTCATGTAAGTGCACTCCCAAAATCATTATATGAAAGCGCGTAACCGGAAACACATAGCTGGCACGGTGACCCTAGCTTCATCCGACCCATTTGCCCATCCCATCATTGACCCTAAACTACTCAGCACTGACTTCGATATTGAGACTATGGTTGAGGCGATCAAAGCAAGCAAACGTTTCGTTGCGGCTCAGGCTTGGAAGGGGTACATTACTGGGCCATACGTCGACTCCGCCAATACCACCACCGATGCGGCCATCATCGACTATGCACGAACGTGGGCAACAACAATCAAACATCCCTTCAGCACTGCTAGACTGAGCAACCAGACTGGCAAGGGTGTCGTCGATGGCCAGCTGCTCCTTAAGAAGGCTAGCGGTGTTCGTATTGTTGACGCCTCGGTTTTCGTGAGTATAATCTAATTGATTCATGTTGCGACTATGCTAACCGTCTGCGAAGCCCTTTATACCTGGTGGGCACCCGCAAGCACCGGTATATATTGTTGCCGAAAGGGCGGCAGATGTGATCAAGAGTGCTTGGAAGAATCCTCGATAAACTGCATCCTCCGGTCCGCGTACATTCGTTCCAGCTAATCTTTGGGCCTTTCCGTATCTTTATACTTTCCCGGATCATTGTTATATGCACTATCCTTAATTAACAGAACTTGCACCTGATTTCTGCAAACCCCATATCCATATCACGGATTTTCGCTCAGCGGGAAATTATTTGATACAAACAACCTGACAGGAGCATTTTATTTGATCACCGGTATTCAGTGCGCTCATTAGTAAGGAATAAAGGGCTCTTGATGTAAGAACATCCTTCTTATGGTGCCATGGTGAGGGATTCGGACCTGAGCCTGATGAGATGCTTGGGTTTCCTAGCGCAAAAAATGCAACTCCCGCGACAGTACCTTGAATCTAGTGTCCTGGGGCGTTGGGGCATGACATATCGTTTAGAATATAACCTTATATAGGTTAGGTGGATATACCCCTCATTTTGGGCGAGCACGAGCATAGGTATGGCAATTATATGGACGACCTAAAGTTTCCATTCAGATAACGGTAGGCAATCTCCCTGCGGCATGTAAACGGAACTATACCGCGCTCCAGCGACGTCAGCCGTTTCAGCAACTGCTCGAATGGCGCGGACGTCCTCGGCAGATAATGTAATCTCCGCTGCACGAGCATTTTCTTCAAGGCGTGCGACGCTGCGGGTCCCCGGAATGGGTATGACTAATAAATGTAAGGACTGATTACCCCGGAGTTCGATGGCGGTACTTACAGTTCCCGTGCTCAGCGAGGATCCAAGCCAAAGTAATCTGACTCGGCGTCGTGTTGTATTTAGCAGCAATATCGCGAAGCTTGTCGGTGACTCGGAGATTCTTGGGGAAGTTTTCTACACTGAAGCGCGGTGCGTGGCGCCTAAGATCGCTCTCTGCGAAATCTGCAGGGGACTTGTATCTATCAGGGGGTAAAAACAAAGATAGTCAATTCGGCTGTACATCTAATGGGGAGGTCCCTAGAAACGTACGCTCCGGTGACGAGTCCCCGAGAGAGAGGGGAGTAAGCCACAATGGCAACACCAGCTTCTTCGGCGGCTGCAGCGAAGCCCGTTTTCTCAATCCCCAGCTCAAATGGGCTAAATTCCATCTGGACGGCCACGACTTTATCACCCACATTCGGCACCGCCCTTGCCCTCCGGAGAGTCTCAACACTGCATTCAGAGAGCCCAAGCCATCTAATCTGGCCTTTCTCGAGGTGCGGCTGCAGGGTTTGCAAGACTACTTCAATAGGGACATCGGGATCCACCCGGTGTTGGTAATAAAGGTCAATGTGGTCGGTTTTGAGGTCAGCCAACGACTTCTCCAGCTGGTGACGGATATAATCAGGCTTGCTATTCGGTTTGTTTATATCTCCCCCCTCTGAAAAATCCATTCCACCCCACTTCGTGGCAAGGAAAATCTCTGAGCGGCGGCCTGTTTGGGTGAACCATCTGCCAAGGAACACCTCGCCTGGTTATAGGATTTAAGAGTTAAAACGTTAAGCAGTGGTGAGCAGGAGACTAACTTGTGCCATACATGTCGGAGGTATCCCAGAAGGTAACTCCGCGATCAGCTGCATAGGTCAGTGTCTTCATGCACTCCTCATCGTTGCTCGGGCCGTAAAAAGCTCCAATTCCTGCAGAGGGTTGGAGGTTGGAGGTCAAAGGATGAAGTTGGTACAAATGGGGTGTGTACCCATCGCTCCAAATCCAAGGGCGCTGACGAATGGACCATTCCGGCCCAGTTGTCGAGTGGGGAAGCCCTTTGCAGCCATGACTCGAGAACAGGGCAAACCGTCACTGCGTATTGGCTCCGCAAGACACCACTAGCCAAGCTCTTTTATACTTGAGGGTGGGAGTTATTACCAACTCCTGTGAGAATGCATCAGTGGAATAATAAGTCAAGTGGATGCTCGCATCATACCATTCGTTATAGGAGGTGTTATAAATAGTCACCCATTCACGGGACAGAACATATGACGCCCTCACCTGCAAGCCGTAAGAGGCTTAAAAGTTGAATGATTTGAATCAACTAACAAGTGATCAGTGATGCCGGTGGGGCTCCCCATGCCCAGGTCTTAGGATAATTTTTGTCAAGCATTTGAACGTTAAAATTTAAGTGATTCAGCCTGCTTGGTAGAACCCACAAGAAATCGTATACGTATACGTAATTGATAAGCGTACAAGGAGCATTGATGAGGTCGGTACTTGTAAGATGACTGGACAGGATGAGTGAGACAGACAGATAGAGAAAAACGAAAATGGAAGAAACGATCAGGCCCTAGGGAGGGGCTGCATCCATAGTAGGATCAATACAGGTAATATCGTCCAGCACCTCAACCGGCCTATTGCCAATATCCTTGCTGTTGTCGTTGATACGAGTAAAATCCGGCATCGTTAGCGGCTTGCTGGGGATAGCCCAAGTGCGCGCCTTGTTGGTGGTGTGCGTTTCCCTGGGGTCCGCCGGCACCAGCACCAACACCTGCACCGACGCCACCGCCAACACCTGCACCAGTGGCGAACCTGTTTCCACCGTAAAATCCACCTTGACTTTGGCCCGGCTGGCCTTGTCCTTGTCCTTGTGGTGCCCGAGCACCACTGACATCCTTGGCTGCATACGGCTTGTAGGCAGCTTCCGGACTTCCTCCGGCACCTCTGGGACCGCCACCGTTTGCACCTGCAACCCCCCTACACCTCCAGCATTTCCTTGACCACCGCCAAGACCCATGAACCCTTGCCCGGCGCTAGCGGCACCAGCAGCTCCATATAGCTGCTTGCCATAATCACCTCCCCGACGCCACTTTGACCAAGCAGGCCATGCGTATGTGCTGAGTATGGTGTGGTATTCATCATATCCACCTGCTGATATAGCCCCTGGCCGTATGGATTACTTCCTTGCACACCACCCACTCCGACACCGACGTTGGAAGGAGGCGGTTGTTTCTGAGCGGGGCTTGGGGCGCCTCCGGGTCCTGGAGGTCCAGGCTGGAACATGGCCGTGGGATACTTGACGAACGGCTGTGGTACCCCATAACCAGAGTTGTAGGGCGAGCCGTAGTATTGATTCTGGGGATACGCCGGGTGGGTATAATAGTATGGGACAGGCGGGGGAGGGTAGCCTTGTTGGGGTCCTTGTCCAGACGCTTGTTGGGATGATTGAGAAGACTGGGAGGTTGAAGGGGAATGCCGGCGTTGTTGGGAGGTTGCTGCTGCTGCTGTTGTTGCTGGGTTGCGGGGAGGCCTTTAATATCTTCATGCCCAAGTCCGGCGCGAGTTCCAAATCCAGACTGTGGAGCATAGCTCTCGTAAAAACCCTAGAAAAAAGATAAACCCTACGTCGTGAGAAATTAGATGTGTACTTACGCGTTGCGTTTCACCATAACCATAATCCCCAGAACCAAACCCACTCAAGTGCGAACTTTGCTGGTGTTGTCCTTGGGCCGCTAAACCGAACGAACCATAAGGGCTATCAGCCTGGCCTGCAGGGGGAGTTGGAGAATGGAAATATGGCGCCGCCGCCTCACTCTGTCGGAAGTAGTTAGAGTGTGCGCTGCATTCTGTTGTTGTTGCTGGTTAGGCGAAACCTGTTGAACGGAGGGGTCGATATGCGTTGGAAGTCCATGTTGGGCGTACTGGTGATGGGAGGATTGAGACTGTGAGGGAGGTGTTGCTGTTGGTGGTGTTGCTGGTTGTGCTGGTGTTGGGTGTTGCTGGTGGTGTTGGTGGTTTGATGCCAGCGACTGCTGGGAGACAGCCTGTTGTTGTTGGGCGTACTGTTGGATAGGAGATGTAGTCGCGGCGGTGTGGGTGGAGAGAGAAGGAGGTTGTGATGATTGTGAAATGTTAGTGGATGCGCTGGATGGAATAGCGTGATGGGATATGGGAGGTTGTGGAGATGTATGTTGGGTTGCCTGCTGCTGGATCTGGGGCTGCTGAACCTGTTGGGGATGGCTTGCTGTTGGAACATAACCGACGTAAGGGATGGAGGTGCCGTGGCTGGTGGTGGTTGGGTCTCTGAAAGAGTCTGAGGTGGTGGCGGTGGTGGTGAC